>VZRW01000708.1:57330-70956 GCA_013398125.1 Aegotheles bennettii | reverse complement strand
CAGGCTGCCCAGAGAGGCTGTGGAGTCTCCTTGGCTGGAGACATTCAAACCCCGCCTGGATGCGTTCCTGTGTGATGGACTCTAGGTGACCCTGCTCTGGCAGGGGGGTTGGACTGGATGAGCTTTCGAGGTCCCTTCCAACCCCTAGGATTCTGTGATTCTGTGTGACCCTGCCAGTCCCCCATCCTCTCGGGGACAATGCCAGCCCCCCGTCCCCTGGGGGACACTGCCAGTCCCTTGCCCCCTCAGGGACCCTGCCAGCCCACCTCGCTGGGCTCAGGGAGGGCACAGCTGCTCGCCGGAGCCCTGGGCTGGAGCACGGCACAGCCNGAGCGCGCCCCACCCCGGCGCCCCCCCCCCCCCCCCCCCGGGTGCGGGGCCAGCGGGGCCCTCGGTAAGAGCCTGATTTGCAGATTGCTGCTCATGACACGCTGCTCCAGCCCCGCGAAGGCCGACGGGTTGGTTATTATATCGACAGCATAAACGTGTCGCAAATTGCCTGAATTAGCCGTGTGCCATGAACAGGTTTATGGATAATGGGATGCAGAGCCCTTTCAGGAGCAGGCAGCTCGCAATCCAGTTAGACAGCTCCAGCCTCAGCCGTTCCCCCCCCCGGATACACGGGACAAAATCCAACGTGCCTCTGGTGTGCGAGCAGAAGTGCCCGCGGGCAGGATCCAGCCCGGCGAGCACAGCCGGCTCTCCCAGCTGCCGCCACCTCCTCTCTCCTCCTCACCTGATTTTTTTCTTCCTTGGGGAAAAAAAAAATCCTCCTTCTCTTCCCCAGAAGATATTTTCCCTTAGGGTGTGGGGAGGGGGATGCTTTTACACTCCACTTTCGTGTCTAAATCACATAGCGAGGACTTTGGGCAGAACACCCTGTCACCCACCAGGGCTGTCCTAAGCTTGGACTTGTGAGTCCAGGCTTCCATCCCACTCCTGACACCAGCACCAGCTGGAAACACCACCAGCACCAAGGCTGGACATGCCCAGGGCCACATCTTGCAGCAGCTCTGACAGGGTGCAGGGCAGGACCTAGGGGCTGAATTAGCTCTTGCTGGGTGCTCTGTGCATGGATCAGGCCCATCACTTCTTTTGATCCACGCTTAGCTTTGGGGCTTCCAGCAGCAAGGCGATCCCCTGCTTCTTCCCAGAGACTCAGCTGGACTCAAAGGGGTTGGGGTCACCATGGTTAAAACGTGGCCAATCTGATGTCCTTGGCTGGGCTTCCCTGTGAGCCTGCAGCCTCCCAGCCAGGACCTGAGCCCTTCCGAGGGGCACGGGTGTCACACCGTGGGCTGCAGAGCATCACCAAAGGTCTGGCGCCACAGGCATCCCCACTCTGCACCCCTGCAAGGCTTTGAAAAAGGGCTTATTCGTGTCCACCAGCATCTCGGTGCAGCAGGCACCGGGCGGGAGCGTGAGGGGAGAGAGACAAAGAGAAAGGCAGCAGCGGTGGGGAAGGGCCAGGCTCTCCCCCTGCACAGGCGCTTCTCCTCAGCCGAGTGGCGAGGAAGCAAAAACTGAGAAGTGCCTAAAATTAGAGCTGCCAAACCCCAGCTGGGGAAGCCTGGAAAGATCCCCAGGCCCTGGAGCCTTGGGCGAACTGCATAAAAGGCAGCGGAGGGGAAGGGAAGGGAGCTTGGGGACCGCAGCAAGTAGAGCGAGGCACAGTGGGAGTGGGGAGCGGAGAGCTGCATCCTCCCCCCGCATCCCACTGCCAGCTCACAACACCCCCTGCGTGTGTGCACACAGGGACAGAGCACACCCCACACTGCACACACAGGAACAGAGCACACCCCACACTGCACATGGGGACAGTGCACACCCCACACTGCACACAGGGACAATGCACACCCCACACTGCACATGGGGACAGTGCACACCCCACACTGCACACCCAGGGACAGTGCACACCCCACACTGCACATGGGGACAGTGCACACCCCGCACTGTACACAGGGACAATGTACATCCTATGCTGTAGCCCATGGGGGCCCCAGGGACCTGCTGTCCATCTGAGGATGTCCTTCTGGGGACACAGCAGCTGTGCCAGTGCCACAGGGATAGGGCACATACAGTCCCAGTGCTGTGAGCACCCTGCAGTCGAACATCCTGGCTTGTCTGCCTCTCCAGGAGACCCATGGACATCACACTGGTGCCTGAAGAGGTTCATGCACTTGGGGACCACTTTCTCAGCACAGGGGCTGAAAAAACATACCTGGGCTGTTCCTCAGTGGGGCTCGCAGCCCCACATGGTGTGCCTGCCTTGCACCCTGCCACAAAGCCAGCTGAGCTTCTGGAGGAGCAGGGATAAATGAGGAGGCCAGAAGCCAGAAGAAGGTGTCCTCACAGACTTGGGCATGCACCTCCAGTGAGCAAACAGGGTTCACGCAGCACCCCCAGCTACCCACCCTGGGTTATCTTCCTGCTCAGGAAGACACGATTGACTAGTCAAAAAACAAACGCAAGCTCTGTCATCATCCAAAAATGCCAATGCAGCTGATGTCCAAGGCACCATCCCTCAGCATCCTCCAGGTCAGCTCCTGCCACAGAGGTGAGAGCAAACATGGGCAGGACCAGTCCCACCAACATCCCAAGGTTCCTCTGGATTCACAGAGGGTGGCAGAGTCCCCAGCCATGCACCAGACAACTAAAGCCCTAAAAAGCAGCAGCTTCACAGGCAGCTGGTGACTTTGTGCTGAATTTGGCTTCCCAGCTCCTATTTGTCATGATCAAAGCGGCCGAGGTTTAGCGCCAGCTCCGCTGAGCTCGAGAGTTGCTATAAAATGGCTGAGTCAAAGGCAGGTCTGTATCCCTTCTCCCAGCAACTGCACAAGCCACCAAAGCAGCCATACGGGGTGGGAGCCTGGTCCCTGCCTTCCCCGGGGTTAGGACCCCACTCTAACCAGTCTGCACACCACAGAATCCCACCCTCGCCACTGGATTTGGAGTAAATCAACCCCTCCTTGACATGTGTCCATGACTCAGTGCTGGGTACATGCAAAGTGACCCAAGGAGGAGGAGGACACATTGGACAGGAGCTGTAAGAGAAGGGTCTTGGGGGGAAATTTGCACTGGAGGGATGTCCTGGGAGTGACTTGCCCTGAGCTCACTGAGGGACAGTGTCCTGGTCCTGCTCCAGCACCCCACCTCCTGCCTGCACCATGGGACGTGCAGCCAGCAGGAACGGGCCCTGGGGAATGGCCCTGGGGAATGGTGGGCACCAGAGGATCGGTCACCCAGAGACACAGACAGTGGCACAGCTGTTGCTGGGGGGAGGATGGGGTGGGACAGGACAGGCAGAGTGGGACGAGACGGTCAGAGATGGTGGTATGGGACGGTGTGGGATGGCATGGGAGAGGACTGATGGGACAGGACAGGATGAGAAAGGGTAAAACAGGGGGGATGGGATGGGATGGGATGGGATGGGATNTGGGATGGGACGGGACAGGATGGGACGAGATGGGATGGGACGGAATGGGATGAAACAGAGGGATGGGGTAGGCTGGACAGGAGAGGATGAAGCAGTGACTGGCTGGATGGGATGGAGGGGACAGGAAGTTCTCCTGGGAGCCGGCTCCTTGTGGCCACACTGGGGTGGCCCAGCCAGCACCTCCCCTCTTGGTGCAGAGCCCAGCACAGCACACTTGCCCTGCAGCCCCAGCGATGCCTGCTGGCCCTGCTGGCCTGCCCTCCGTGCCCCGCTGGGCACCACGCCACAGGCAGGGAGCCACGTGTGAGGCCCAGCATCTCACGCTTTCCCATGGGGAAGCGAATTGCTCCCTGGAGCGTGAGATCTGATTAGATTTGTGACACACCGCAGTGTGGCAACCACGCCATGGCCAGGCCTGTGGTGCCTGCCCTGCACCCGACCCGTGTTCTCCCAGCACTTCGCGGCTGACGCACGGCAGGAGGGGCAGGAGGGGCTTGGGGGCAGTCTGGGGTGCTCTGGGACATCTCCAGGCTGAGACAGCAAGGACGGGATGAGGGCTGAGATCAGCTCAGCTGGCTGCACACTCCCCTGGGACAGCCACCAGCCCTGGGGACCGTGGGAGGGATGGAGTGAAGGTCTGAGGTTACCCCACCCAGTGGATGGTTACCCCATCCCTGCCTCCCACTGGATGCACAGTGATGCTCTCCCACCTCTGGCTGCCAAGGCAGCTGCCATGTTCTGGGCAAGCAACCCACCAGGGCAGCAGCTCACCGAGCCCCGAGAGCCCCAGGCAGCTGGAGGTCAGGTGAGCTGCCCGGCCAGGGGAGGAGGTATCTTCAAAGGCCTCTCAAGGTGATAAACAAAGCCTATTCTTCAGTTTACCCTTCACATTTGCTGCCTCTCACGGTTTCCGAGCGATGCCTGCCTCTTTATTTGAGATCTTTCAACAGCTGTCTGATAGAGAAGACCTTTATCTTCCCTCTCCCGGGCTCCCATCCAACGCTGGTCTCTGGAGGTGGGGAAGAAGGGGGAAAAAAAATACAGAATTTACTCCTGACCGAGAGCCTCACCTAATCCATCGCGTGTGGAAAATTACTGCCACTGCACGGCGCCCAGCCCTGGCCCCCTTCCCACCCGCGCCAGCCAGCGCCTGCTCCTCAGCCTTTTGTGCCTGGAGTTTTTTTCTCTCCTCTTCCTGCTGGGAGAATGAGAACTTCGGCGCTTGGACAAACCCTTGAGAAAACAACTTTACACGTGCTTGGGGCACTGAGTCGGGGTTTTTTTTTCAGTTTTGTCTGATCCTGAGATGGATTTGCCTGAGATCACTGTGCAAGGCTGCAAAAGCCCCCCCAGCCTCCCAGCCCACCACCCAGTGTCAGCAGACCAGGGACCGCTTGTGCCAGTAGCATTGTTGGAAGCCTGCTAAGCTGTGCCAGCACTGCAGGCTGTGGCACCAAGCCTTCCCCCTCCAGGCACAGGTCCAGCCTTGCAATGTCACGAGGTGCCACTCGGCGTGGTCCACAGCCCTGCCCCAGCCCTGGCCACCTCACAGCCATGGTTCCACCTCAAAGGGGATGGCCTGAAAAAGCTCTTCAGGATGGTGACAAGCTTCAGGGCAGGTGATCCTCCCTCCTCTGCTCTAGCAAGGCTAGGAGTCACCTCTGCCACCTCAAGATATCTGCAAGTAGACCTCTACAAATGACGGTTGCCCATGTTGGGTAGCTCCTTCACAGGCAGAGACTAAGGCACTGTGAGTCTTCCTCTGAGCTCTTGTAGCATCTCCTTCAACATAAAATGGACTGTACCCTGGGGCCTACTGCTTGGGCCCTTGCTGGACCCAAGTATAAAGGTGGCAGGCTGTGTTTGTGCTCTTCACAGCAACTGCCCAGTCAGCATCTCCTCTAGTCTCCATCACATGCAACTGTATGGTCCCATAACATGGTCACCAGCAGCTTGGAAACCACTGGATCCTGGAACTGGGATTAAAGACACACAGGTGTAGAGCATCTTCCCATCTGGATGCTCTGGACAGAGCTTTGCCTCAAGAAAGAAAGAGGTGCACAAGCCTTCCCACACTGCTGTCAGGGAGGAAAGGGTTGTTATCCCTAGAGCACAGTTAGGGAAACTGAGTCACACAGTGGTAAATCTCAGAGCTCATAGAAAAATTGTTTGGCTGATTTTGTCTTGCCTGTGAATATCAGGCAGAAAAAAAAAAAGAAATGTAAATAGTGTCCTATGGCAAATAAGGAGAGCTGCCCGTTCTGCCTCCTGCATTCCCTGTCTCACATCTTCCTGTGGCCAGTTTGGAGCAAGGCATTGCAACCCCTGTGCCATGTGCGACTCCCGACTTAGCATCACCCCCTCATCGCTGTGGGATTCCCTGTGCAAATCTCATGGGATTGGCTTTCTTCATTCCTCAAATGGTTTCCGAGCTATAAAGCACTTCCAGCATAGCTGCCCAGCCGAACCTGTGTGATCTTGCCCTGAGCCAATGAGCTCTGAGCCCTGGATATGTCCGTGACCATACCCAAAAGGACCTCACCGGTATGGGTGATGGCACCCAGCTCACCCCGAGAGCTGAGAAGGGGGAAAAGGGAGAGGACAACCATGCAAAGCCATTTCCTAATGTGGAAAGTGCAAAGGCAATACTCGTGTGCCCATGCACACGCTGAGCACACAGACACAAATGCAGCACAACCGCCGTGGTGCTGGGGCTGGTTATTTATAGCTCTGCTGCACCTGAAGTCCCTCCCCGGGCCTGGGAGAGGGGAGGCAGCTGCAGCCTGGCTGGTTGGGTGGAGAGAAGGAAAAAAAAACTGCTGCTTTGGGCAAATAAAGCAGGAGGAGGCTGGATTCACGCTCGGGTGGGTCAGCGTGGTGCTCCCAGCAGCAGGCTCTGGAAATCCCAGGCAGTGCCGCAGCCCCCCGGGAGGGACACAGCACAGGACCAGGCCATGCGTGGCCAGGGCTCAGCCCCTGTCACTGCCTGGATGCTCTGGGGTCCATGCACCAGCGGTGGGAAGATGCTGGGGTAATCTTTGACTGAGAGGGGATGCTGAATAACATTCCCTGAAGTGTCTTCAGGATTTAAGGGCCCAGCTCTGCAAAGGAATGGAAATTACAGGATTTAGGTACCTAAATAAGAGTAAGGCACTTGAAAGCCACTCTGGATCAGGCTTTTAATTTTCTCTTTAACCATACAGTAAGAAAGCCTCTTGAAAGATGAGGGCTGTATTATAGGCACAGAGTAGATGTTCCTCTAACCCAGTCCCCTGTTTCCATCGGGGCCAATGCCAGGTGCCTGGGGAAGAGATTACAAACGTGGCTGCTGTGTGCAATGCTTCCTCGCTCTCCTGATCTCCACACATTCATGGAGCGGGGTTTTCTGAGATAGAGGAGTGCTACCGTTCTGCTTAAGAGCTCTCCATGGGTTTTTTCCTTCTGCCTTTCAACCCTCACACCTCCCATGCGAAGTGGGAGCACCTTCTCCCCCTGCAGTGAGGAGCGTCCCTAAAGGATGCTCCACAGAACAAACATCTCCTCGGGTTTCTTTTGAACGTGGCCCCAACCAACTTCATATCTTCTTTTCACCTAGATCCCAGTTGGTGTATGGGAAGAGGCAGCACACAACCATCCATTTTGTCTGCTGTTCAGAGGTCTCTGTGTCCAGGAACCAGATCTTTCCCCACAGAGAAGGATGGTCCCCATGACAGGATACTAGACAAGTTCACGCCCCTTTTCATGGATGGCTTTGGACATGGTTTTTCTTTTCCATTCCTGACCAACACAAAGAAATGCAGGAAGGAAATCCTGTCCTGCCACATTCGCTGGCTCACCACAGCTCACAAGTGACCTTGGAGCTCCCCACTGTGCTTAGAGCTTCTCTGAAGCATCAGCGCTGCTTCCAGAGGTGGGTAAACTGAGGGAATTACTCAGATTTCTTCTGGTCACCTTATAATGCCATGCAAGAAGGTAAAAAAAAAGCTCCTAAAGCCCGGTGATTGCTTTTGGAGGTTGGTCCAACCAACATCACTGGAGCATTTATGTTCTACTTTTCCTTGGGCAGATTTATCCTTGCTACTGCTGCTTATTGTCAGTGTTAGATTTTAGCATCCGCAACAGTGGGAACAGGTAAACTGAGGCACCAGAGAGGCTCCTGCAGCCTAACCAAAGGGTGGTAACACAGGTGGAGGTACACCCACACCCAGACCCTCCACCCCCTGGCCTGGCCACGTCCCTGGGACAGCAGAGTGGCAGTGGCTGGGCTGAGTGGCACGGCGTGGCCATGGCCCCCGGAGGACAGAAGGACTGTGTGGTACCCGGGGAGCCTGGCAGGACAGGCAGGAACGAGGAGGCAGGGATGCAGAGGCAGGGACGAGGAGGCAGGGATGCAGAGGCAGGGATGCACAGACAGGGGATGCACAGGCAGGGATGCACAGGCAGGGACGCAGAGGCAGGGATACAGAGGCAGGGACACAGAGGCAGGGATACAGAGGCAGGGACGCAGAGGCAGGGATGCCAGCATGGGCTCGCCAGCCCCAGCCAGGCAGCTGATTAAAATGCAGTCCGGCCACCCCGGGCCTGTCCCCACCATCTCCCGGCTTTAAATAATAGCTTAATTATCTCATTTACATTTGGCTCCTTTCAGGGAAGCACTGTGCTTGATTAACATTTTCCCTCCCGGTGTCTCGCTCTGTGTCCCCGCTGCATCCCACCCGTCCCACGCTGCCCCGCTCCCCCGGGCACCGCTCCCACTGCAGTCACCCACTGCAGCCCCACTCCCCTCGCCGGGGCAGGGCTCTCCAGGGCTCAGGAGATGTGGACACCGAGCCTGCTGATGGCCATGGCAGACACAGATGCTGGAGGATGGGAAGAGACACCCTGGCTGGATGTGTGATGAAGGCTCTCCTCATCCTCTGCCCACCACTCGTTGCTGCTGGCCATTGCTTTGTGTCCTCCCATTGCTTTGCTGCCGGCGCTGCCCCTGATCTCTCCCCACGTTCCTGTTTCCACCCCTCACTGGGCAGCTTTTAACTTTCTTTTTTATCTTCTCTTTTTAAATCTCCTTTGAAAGCTCCAGCCAAACACTGAATTCCTTTGAAGAAGAAGAAAACCTCTCTGTGGGTTGCCCTTTCTCACCAGCTGGAGCTGCGAGAGCTCCCAGTGCCCAGCATGGAGAGGGAACCGCTGCCCAGTGGCTCCTCTGGCCCCAGGCATATCCCTGAGGGTGTTTCTGGAGGAGATCAGGACTGGAGACATCACCAACCCTCATCTCCTCGACCCTCCGAGCCCCCTGACAGGTTCCCCAGAAAACCCATGTTGTGCACCTGCATTACTCAGAGTCCTTGGGACAATGTAGTGTCCCCTGCCAAGCTGAAAGGGAGACTTTGCAGCAGATTTATGAGTAATTAGCACCCCAGGCACCCAAGGCCAGGAGGCAGGGAAGGGGCCAGGAGGGTGCATGTGGCACTGGGCATCCCACTCTGCTCCCAGCCTCTCACACCAGATCCCCAGCTGGGGTGGAACCTAAGGGTTGTTCAGCCTGGAGAAGAGAAGGCTCCAGGGAGACCTTGGAGCACCTTCCAATGCCTGAAGGGGCTCCAGGAAAGCTGGAGAGGGACTGGTGCCAAGGGCAGGGAGTGATGGGACGAGGGGGAACGGGTTCCAACTGCCAGAGGGGAGATGGAGATGGGATGTGAGGAAGAAATTCTTTGGTGTGAGGGTGGTGAGACCCTGGCCCAGGGTGCCCAGAGAAGCTGTGGCTGCCCCTCCCTGGCAGTGTTGAAGGCCAGGTTGGCTGGGGCTTGGAGCAACCTGGTGTGGTGGGAGGTGTCCCTGTCCATGGCAGGGGGTTGGTCTTTAAGGTCCAACCCAAACCAGTCTGTGGTTTGATGATTCCCTGCCCCTCACAGACAGGGACAAGGAGGAGATGCCACCCACCTGGAGATCCCATCCCACCAATGCAGAGCTGATGTAGCCAGACTGGGGGAGATGGGTGTCCTCAAAACTCCTCAGTGGACCTGTTTATAGCTGGACAAGTCTGTGCCCCCCAGCCCCTTCCCCCCACCTCCTCCATCCTCTCATCCCATTCCCCGGCTCGGTGCAGGGCTGGAGGCTGCATCCCTCCCTGGGCTTGGCACGGCCGGCCGAGCCACTGCACAGCTCTGCAGGCCCCGCTGCTGAATTACAATCTCCTGCGTGAGTGGCAGGCGTTTCCAGATAGTCCTATTGATTTTGTGTAGCCTCCAAAACCCCCATCCCTGCTGCTAATTTAGCTGGTACGGCCGCGCCGTCCCTTCTCCCGGTGACGTGTGCGGAGAAACCCTTTGATCCGCTGCCTCTCGCTGCCTTCAAACAGCCCCCCATTGCCAGGAGAGTTTGTGCTTCGGTGCAGAGGTGCTCTTTTTGGAACATATATTTTTAATGGGTATTTCAGACGTGGTGCTGGCACGAGGGAGTAATTCTCCTGTGCCCTGGTATTTACATCTTTTCCAGCGTGCACAGCACAGGCAGGGGAAGGTTTCGCAGAGGGAGCACGGCAAACAGGAAGGAAAGGAAAGAGCTTTGTGCTTTGTATCGCCAGGGCCCAATTACAGCCTGAAAGGCAGGGAGCCCATCCGGGTATTGCCCTCTCCAGCCAGTCCAAGCTGCAATTATAGTCCTCGCCAGACTCGGCAGGATCTGGGAAAAAAATATCTCGAGAGCTTCAGAAATGATCGCTAGCTCAGGCTTCGGGGCGCGGGGATTTTAGGGCACCATCTGCTCACTCGGCTCTGCCAACACAGATCCTAAAAACTCCTGGGTTTCACCTGGCTTCTGAAAGAAAATAAGGGCTGGGGAGAGCCCAGGCGCTCAGCACCGTGTGGGCAGGGAGAGCCAGGGGACTAGGGAGATGGGGCTTCAGGGATGGGGCTGGTGGTCCTGCCAGGGAGGGTTTGGGGTGTGCAGAGGAGGTGAGGGAGATCCTGCAGAGCCGAGGTGAGGAGGTGCAGAGGGCAGCTGGCATGAGGTTCCCCTTTTCCACTGCAAGGGCTGGTGGTGCAGCCCCAGGAGCTGGCAGGAGCCCTCTGACAGCAGCTGTGTTATGGGGAGGGACAGCATACAGCCAGATACCCCCTGGAGTAGGTCACACCGCAATTCAGGTCACTTCTGAGAACACCCCACAGCCAACACAGGCCATCCAGGCCACCTAACACCACCCCCAAACTGCTTGCCCCAGCAAGTCAGCACTGCTGGGGACCTGCCTGAGACATTCAGCCTCTCCTGCAGGCTCCGTTGCCCTCGAGGTGGTTGACACCATGGAGACAAGGGTGTGTTGAAGCAGAGGATGGTGGCATTGCTGCCTGAGGACCAGGAGAGGCAGAGTTGCTGGCTCTCCAGGGGAACCAGTCTCCATGACGAGTCCTGCATGCTAGTCTCAGCCATGTGTCCTTGGCCAACATGAGATCCTCTGCCATAGACAGCATTTTCCACTTCTGCAGGGCAGTTTCTAGGCAATGCACTGAGAAAACCGAGCTGCAGAGTTAGGAAGGGAGAAGAGCTACATGGGGATATTGTGCATCATGCTGGACCCAGCAAGCTCCATTTTTGAGCCAAACCAACAAATACTTAAGTGCTACAAGTTTCTTGAGCGAGCCAGGTTTGACCTTCAGGCAGTGCCAGGACTAAGTGACATGCAAAGGTAGGACTTGTCCCACTAAACTTCAAGCCCAGAGTCCCACCACACTGCTGTCAAGGCACATGAGTTGTGTTGCCTTTGAAGCTCTTCCAGCCTCAGAGTCCTGCCTGGCAATTACAGACGTTTCCAGGTCTAATTTCCATTGGCCTGTCTCTAGGCATATGCTGCACCATGGAGCACTTGAGCAGAGATCTCCATGCTGCAGCACCGTCTGCTCCCGAGCGCTCACGCTGTGCCTCTCTCTGCTCCTCCAGCTCTGTGAAACCTACGGATTGATGCTGGGATGTGCAGGAGCCTGCTCTGCACGGCAGCATGGCAGGGAAAAGGTAAACCTGAACCCAGGGTCACCGCCATGGGGCAGAGAGGGAGGAGACATGGAGACAGAGTGCAGACGGGCTGCGTGGCCCTGTTGCTCCAGCCAGTTGCTGGTCACCCACATCTCCCAAGGTTTTTCCCATAATGTTGACCGTATGTGTTCAAACACCAGTAGGGAGGACCAGGACTGTTCCTTCAGCCAGCAAATGGGATGTGGTGCTCTTTGCCTGTCATGTGTCCCCATGATGAACCACCCAGGACAGTGTGCCAGGCTTACTGCTGCCCTCCCCAGCCTTGGGCAGCAGAACCATTCACAGAATCACAGAATCGCTGTAGTTGGAAAAGCCCTTTAAGACCATTGAGCCCAGCCATTCACTCAGCACTGCCAAGGCCACCACTGGCCCATGGCCCTCAGCACCACATCTACAAGGTTTTGAGATCCCTCCAGGGATGGGGACTCCACCCCTGCCCTGGGCAGCCTAGGCCAGGCCCTGACAGCCCTTTGGGGCAGGAATTGTCCCTCACATCCAACCTAAACCTCCCCATGGCACCTTGAGGCCGTTCCCTCTTGTCCCATCGCTTGTTCCTTGGGAGGAGAGCCCGACCCCCCCTGGCTCCAACCTCCTCTCAGGAGGTGCAGAGAGCAGGTCTCCCGTCAGCCTCCTTCTCTCCAGGCTGAGCACCCCCAGCTCCTTCAGCTGCTCCCCATCACACTGCGGCTCCAGCCCCTGCCCCAGCTCCGTTGCCCTTGGAGCAGACCAGAAGCTAATTCTGATTCCCATCAGTAGGTCCCAGTACTAATGATCAACATGGCAAAGGGGATCTGTCCCAGGAGGAGCAGCCTGGTCTGCACTCACAGGCGTGGGGGCTGCTGACTGCATTCCCAGCACACCCTGGAGGCAGGGCTTCTTCTGACCACCTCACACCTTCCTTGTCACCAGTGGGCACAATGAGCTGGGTCTCTGCAGGAGCCTCTCGGTGCTGCTGGGCTGCAGCAGGGATAAAGGCCAGATTGCCCCCTCTGGGGTACACACGGAGGGTCTGACCAGGGTGAGCCACCCAGGCTGGGACAGGGAATGAACACCCCCAGACAGATCCCAAAAGGAGATTTGGAGAGCTGAATCCAGCCAAGCCAACCTAAGGTGTGGCCCCAGGAGTCTCCACTGGGCAGCCAGGCATTGAGCATGGCCCTCGGTCGTGAGCAGGGCCAAAACATGTCCTGGTTGAAGCCCTGGAGCAGACCTCTCTGTCCTGTTCCCTGCCCAGCTCTGGGGGCTCCCCAGGCCCTGAGGGCAGTGGAGGACCTGTGGCAGCAGTGATTGGTGAGGCAAGAAAGGAGGACAGTGCTGGAGCTGCCATCACAGAGATCCTCTCCACCATAAAGTCCATTCACAGGAGCAAGGAACGGCCACTTTGGAGAGGTGAAGATGTCCCTTCCTGTGTCCCGTCTTCTCCTTGGACAGCCCTTATCCCCTCCTGCCCAGGGATGCTCCCAGCAGCTGTCAGTTCTTCAGCAAAATGGAGGTGGCCGAGCCTGAACACTGCTGTGTTTCAGCATGAGTGTAGCACCCAGCAAGGCTTCAGTGTCCACTGACTCCATCCCACCACCTGGTCACAGCTGGCTTTGCCTCCATGTGCAAGAGACACCCACTGAGTGTGGTGTCCAGCCTGAGGTCTCCACCACTTTGTCAGGTGCCCTCGGAGCAGTGTGTAGGATGGAGGAATGGAGGACAGCAGGTGCTGGGGCTGGCTGGTTATTGCTCTGCTTTGGTCCTGTTGGTTTGGCCCTGCTGGAGCCATCATTGTTGGTGATGGCTTGTGCATCTCTTCTTACGAGGACTTGCAGCCCGGGAGACCCTACAATCCTCATGCCAGAGGAAACCAGGGGGTGAGATCAGAGCCATTTCTGTGACCCTCCCAGAAATCTCATCACTGAGAGCCTTCACCCCTGTTTTTGAGGTAGGTCCCCAAGCACACAGTATGAAATGTCACGAGTCTCCATGTCAGGACTTTCCCAAGTCCCATCTACAAGGAAGCTTCGCTGAGTGAAGTCCTGGACCAGACCACTCCACCACTCCACCACTCCAAGCCCCAAACATCACGAGTGGCATCACCCCATGAGCCCGTGCTCAGAGCCACGTGATGATGAAGTCCCCTGTGAGCCCATCACACTCCCACCCCCCCGGCCCCCACCTCC
>VZRW01000708.1:41024-51193 GCA_013398125.1 Aegotheles bennettii | reverse complement strand
GGGGAGGGGGGCACGGCCGGGGGCAGAGCCGCTGCTTCCCAAGGAGCGGTGCGTGCACCGCCGCTCCCGCAGCCCCGCTCCCCCGGCGTGCGTGCACACAAAGGGCCGGCGGTACCTGCCTGCGCGGCGGTGCGGCGGCACAATTACAGCTCCGCGCCCAGCCTGCCCGTTTCCATAGCTTCACAGCGCAGCGCTCCCCTCTCCCGAGGCCATCGGAGCAGGACCCGGCATCTTATCAGCGATCATCCTGCACCGCAGCCTCCTGCGGGCCCTACCTGCGCAATATCTCTTCCCACCAGAGCCGGGCGATGGTTGCTTCCCACTGTAATTTTGTCCTGCTTCCAAAGCCACTTGCATAACCGGTGCCGAGGAAGCAGAGCACAAGGCAGAACAGCTACAAGAGCTCCCCAAGGCAGGACATGGGGCAGGAGGTTGTCACTCCGAGCAGCTCTGGAGTTCTGGTCCTGCCTAAGGAAGGGCAAGAGGAGCCCATCCGTAAGGACTAATGGGTCTCCCTGGCCAAACCCCACCCAGGGGAAGGGAGAGAGTCCTGCACCTGCAAAGCTGAGCCGGGAAGATGGGAAGAGGAAGGGCAGGAGCTTCTCCCCAGTGGGTCAAATCCCACCTGGGTGAGAGCCCTTAGGGAGCTCAGAACTACACCCAGCCAAAACGGGCACAGGAATTAGGCTGAAAAACCTATACCAGGATACAGGCTGGGAGAGTTGGGGGTGTTCAGCCTGGAGAAGGCTCCAGGGAGACCTTAGAGCACCTTCCAGTGCCTGAAGGGGCTACAGGAAAGCTGGAGAGGGACTGGTGCCAAGGGCAGGGAGTGATGGGATGAGGGGGAATGGGTTCCAACTGCCAGAGGGGAGATGAAGATTGGATGTGAGGGAGAAATTCTTTGGTGTTAGGGTAGGGAGACCCTGGCCCAGGGTGCCCAGAGAAGCTGTGGCTGCAGTGTTGTTCCCCTGGCAGTGTTGAAGGCCAGGTTGGATGGGGCTTGGAGCACCCTGGTGTGGTGGGAGGTGTCCCTGCCCATGGCAGGAGGTGGCACTGGGTGAGCTTTAAGGTCCTTTCCCACCCAAACCAGGCTGGGATTCTGGGATTCTATGGCATGGAGTGTTTGTGGCCACTTGTAGCTGGTGACTTGCTCAGGGTCCTGCCTGCCTTGGCAGGGAGCAGGAGACCCGGGCGTGCAAAGGCATGGGACAGCTCTGATGGGACCTGTGCCACAGTGGAAATTCCAGGAGGGGCAAGCAGGGGGATCATGAACTGCACAGCCTGACACGAGGTTCCTACACCCTTGCTCCCCTCAGCCAGGGTCACAGCCAGTGCTGCAGGTCAGTAACTGACCCTGCCTCTACCTCTCAGCTCCAGAACCGGATCCACAGGCAAAGCCAGCAGGGTGAACTGCCTGACATGAGCAAGTCGAGCCCCTGTCCTGGCCTGAGGAGCAGGGCTGCACCACCAGCCAACCCACCAAGCACAGCCCCGCAGGGCGGTAGCAACACATAGAATAGAGGTTGCTCAGCACTCTGCATCCTCTGGATGATGAGGTAGGAAGAGCAGATCCTGTTATGGATCGATCTCTGGCTGCCCGACTCAGGCAGCCATGCTGGAATTGTTCACACCAATTGTTTACCCACCAAAATCTTTCGTTTCAGAGAGACCATAATTATTTGTGAATTTGGGCTCCATGCAAGAGGACAAGGAGCATCTGTTACCTTGGAATAAGCAAAGTGTTCCAACTTTTGTGGTTTGAGAGGAACCTGGCGACTTCCCACTTGTAATTCATCTAGAAACATAGTTACACCAGCAGTGGATAAAGCCAAGTGTCTGCGTCTGTCCAAGCAACACTTCTTTATTTCAGAAAGAATATCTGGAGCAGTTCATTTTGGGTTGACCCAAAGTGATTTCTTTCCCCTGGGTTTGTGATTTAACAGACAAAACAATGCGACCCCACTCATTCTCACAGCCCAAGTGTACTTTTTGCTGCACATCAGCTGCCTGCTCAGAATTTTCTGTGCTCTGTGGCTGAGTCAGAGCACATTTTTCTCTCCAAAATTTAAGTAAAAACTGTGTGGCCATTTTGGAGAATACAATTTGCCCATCAGGCCAGAACATGAAGCTTTCCCTGTGCCTTGCCTGAAGTCGGGAATGAGATGGCTGTGCTGGGCGCAGGCAGAACTGCTCCATCTCCCGAGGAGCTGCACACACATTTGGGTGAATTATCAGCCTCTGGAAACTCTTGTTTGCAGGTTATTTTGCAGACTGCCAATGCCACAGAATATGCTCAGCCTCTGGAACACTGGGCAGGCTGTGGGGAGCAGAGGGCAGCTGAGGGCCCAGCCGTGCCAGGGCTGCCAAAGGTCTGAGCATCACCATGCCCAGCAGCCAATGGGAGGGAAGGTGAGCAGGCAGGGACTTTGCAAGATGGATATTTGTGTTTTCTCCTCTTTCTCGCTTTCTTTGCTCTAATCTCTTTGACAGGTTGGAGAGCCTCACGTGCAGGACAGTACAAACCCATGGGGTGCTCAGCTCCACACCTAAGGTGCCGAAATACCCATGGTGGTCCAGCCTCCTGGCTCCCTCCCGGGGGCAAAAAGAGGTGATGATGGCCCTACATACATCAGTGCTGCAGAGACCACAGCTTCCTCCAGGACCTTCTGCCATCAGGATTGCATTTCCCAGCCGAGCTCAATGGGCAAGTGGAGGAGGTGGCAGGGACTACCCAGCCAAGGCAGGCAATGGCTCTCCAGGACCTCAAGAATCTGCAGGAGGAACAGGACAAGAGTGCAAGCTCGAGTGCTCATGTCCTGGCACAGCCATGTTTGCCATGGGCAAGATGACCACAGTGTTTTCTGAGCTATATCCTCAAGTTGTCCTGTGTGCCTGCCTAGGAGAGCTTGGGGACAGGCAGGGCTTGCCTGCTCTGCCAGACACACCAGCCCTGCACCTGCCCCTCAAGAGGGTTCAGAGGACAAGCCTCAGGGCAGGTCTCCATCTCCCTGGGGCCGCTGCTGGACTTGCAACCATCTCATGCTGGGCAGCAAAGGCATGTCCACCCCTGCCTGGGCTGGCTGTGCTTGCCCGGCCAAGGTGGGACAGGCTGTGACTTGATTCCTCTTTAGTGGGAGGAACAAAAAGGCTCCCAGGCAGCCAATGCAACAGCCCAGGTTGTGCTGGGGTCAGCTCAGCTCGGCTCAGCTCAGACACGACTCAGGACAACCGGCCAACTCCCCCGAGACAGCCAGAGCAGCAGAGAGATGGCAAGTTAGGCAAGTTTTCTTCTTCACCCTCCCCTCCTGGAGCTCTGCCACCTCCAGAGAGGGGAAAGATGACAAAAAAATGCTCCTGGCATATGAAAACGCTGTTCCGACTGCGGCAGCGGCTGTGACCCAGCGTGAACCCTCCAGCCACAGAGGTCTGTCCCGCGCTCAGGCAGCAGGGACATGGCCAGCCCGCGCTGCCAAAACCCTCCCTCCACACCCTGCTCACTGCCACTAGCCCCTTGGCAAGCTCCTGCTCTCCTGCCTGCACCCTGCTCTCCTGCCTGCGGAGCTCTCCTGCCTGCCTGCGCCCAGCAGAAGCCCTGGGCACCCCCGGGGCACAGCAGAGGTTTCTGGCAGGTCCATCCCACCTGATGCCAGTGGAGAGGGAGCAGCCCCAGCATGGTGGGAGCAGTCCAGGCCATTGGGTTTGGTCTTGCACCCATAATAAGAGGCACAGGGCATAGCAGCCACAGGGAGCTGAGCCAGGGAGGTGGACATAAGAAATCATCAGCTCCAAGGATGAGGGGCTGCATCTCCAGGCTCCAGTCAGGTGCCATGGAGGAGCTGGGCATGGACACCCCTGCCCAGGGGGCTGTGTCCAGGGGCTCCCCACCTGCCTCCAGTGTTTTGACTCTGAAGGGGGCCAGAAGCCCCAGGAAAGGCTCAGGCAAGGCTGCCACAAGCCATGTCCAGCAAAGGGGGACCACCTTGTCCTCCTCACCCTTGGCTCCCTTTACACAGCCATTGCCATCCTGCATTTACCCAGCCCAGGCACCACAAAGCCTGGCTGAAGAGTTTCCTTTGGTCTTCCAACCTCAACACATGAGATCTGGGATGAGGCAGAAGAGCTGCATCGGGCCCATGGCATCCAGGGAGCGAGATGGAGGTCCCAGGGATGCAGCGTCCATGTGTAGCACCCATGTGCGAGCCAGACCTGGCTTGCAGGGGCTGCACCTATTCCAGTTGCATTTTTTGGGTATCTTTCCCCTCTTTGGAGGTGGCTGGACTGGGACTTGCCCATGGCTGGAAGGATGCTCCATGGTGCTGTTGGCAATGAAGACTGCTGGGTGTAGATGGGAGCTCATTCCTGGGCTGGGCACAGGGCCTTCTCTCCAGCCTGGGCAAGCTGCAAGGAAAGGGGGAAAAGGACAACACTGGGGATGAGGAGAAGCTGCTGTGGATCTGCTCAACCAGGGCTGTGGTAGCACTGGGATCTCTGCTGAGAACTGACTCCCCCAAGTTTAGGAGGCTGGGAGATACATGGGATAAATTACTCGTGACACTGACTCCTACACTTCCAGGCTCATGTGGGATTTAGCCACCAGACTCCCAGTTAAGTCAGCGCCGGTTATTAAGGTCAGGAGAAGTCGGGTGGCTAAATCCTATCTGGGGGCTGTGGCACGGCGGGGCTGTGCCAGCCCACGGAGGCATCCTGGCATTCCTGGGGAATGTGATCCCGGCGTTCCTGGGCAATGTGGCCCCGGCACCACTCCCCAGCAGCCAGAGCAGCCTGGAAATCAAATAAAGTCATACAAATGATGTATTGGTGGGGCTTTTCTGGGAGAGAGAGGGAAACGGGAGAGGGCGAGGGCGAGGGCGAGGAGAGGAGAGGAGAGGAGTTCTTGCCCTAATCCAGGAACAACTTGGTCTGTTTTTCTGCTGGTTTCTGAGTGGTTTCACTTATCTCTTTCCTCCTCCACTACCTGAGGCTTCAAATGCTCCAGGGAGATGTCTCCATTAACCACAGTTTTCTTTGGCAGTTATATTTCATTACAGCCTCTCTTCCCGCTAATCCTTCCCAGCTTTTGCTGTTATTTTTATTATGATTATTTTCACAAACCCTTTGTTTCCAGCAGTACTTAACCTGGCCGTGTCCCTTTAAATACCACAGCCTGGGCAGAATAGGGGATCAGTCCTTTGACAGGAGCTAAAGTCCTGTTTGATCTGGATTAGATGCTGATTTTGCTTACCAGACTAAAGACGGAGGGGGACCACGCAGTGCCTGTGTTTGCACAAACCTGCCTGGTCGCATTCCTCCTCCTCCCCGTGTCCAGCCCAGGGGTGAGTGTGGGGCTGCCAGCACAGCCTGAAATCCAGGCGGATAAACGGTCACTTTGTCTGGAGGCACAGGGAAATGGAGGTGGGAGGACAGAGCTGGCAGCTCTGTGAGGTGCTGGGGACCCTGCCCCGGGTGTGAGCGGGGTAGAGCCTGGCAGCCCGGACACCCATGGGCACCCCCAGCCCCTGCCCCTGAGGGCTCAGCTCTGTCCCGCTCTCTGTCTTGCCCACTAGGGATTCATTAAGATCCTGTCCCTAATGAGCCATCTCACGATGGGATCGGATGGGATGTGGTGGCATCAACACTTCCACTGGGCCCTGCACCCAGCAGATTGTGTTTTCTCCAGGGACTCCCATCCCTGCCCTGTCCCTCCTTCACCCCCAGCTCCTGCCTCTTCTCCTGCCCTTTTCTCTCTTCCCCCTGCCTGAAGGACAAGTGTTTTCTCTTTCCCCTCATGTCTCGCCCTGGCCTGGCTGCTCCCCCCAGCTTGGTCCCCCCAAGCCCCCAGGAGCAGCAATGCCTCCTCAGCTCCCCTGCAGCTCACCTCCCCCCCACATTCCTGCTTCTCCTGCGAGGGACCGCGGCCAAGCCAGGCTCCAGGAGAGACCTCAGGGGCCACCAGTCAGCTTGGACACTTGGTGGGCTGGAGCTGGGGGGGCAGGGACCCCCCATTACACATGCACATCCTCACAGCAAAGCCAATTTATACCTCCCCCTGAGGCTGTCGTGTGGAGAAATGTCAGGACTCGGCACAAGGCAGCAAACACCGCTGGTGGTGGGAGCCCTCCGGGCCAAGCAGAGCAGGCAGGAGCTGGGGCTCGGTGCCTGCACCCCATGCCTGGCTGCAGGGAGCACACGAGAGAGCTCTGCCCAGGCTGCTTTCACCCCACCTGCTCCAGGTTAAAAGCATGGAGAAAAATGTGGAGCAAAGCCTCCAGCTTCACCGGCCTCGCCCTGGCAGCAGGGTGAAGCACATAGAATCACAGAATCACAGAATCATTATGGTTGGAAGGGACCTCCAGGGTCATCAAGTCCAACCTTCATCCCATCATATTCCTGACCATCAGACCATGGCCTCAAGTGCCTCATCAACCCGTTTGTTGAACACCCCCAGGGGTGCAGAGCCTCCCCAGGATGGTGCCCAGGTCACCCAGTGGCGAGGGGGAAGGATGTCAGTGGTNCGTTTGTTGAACACCCCCAGGGGTGCAGAGCCTTGGGGGGGAGCATCTCTCCCCAGGATGGTGCCCAGGTCACCCAGTGGCAAGGGGGAAGGATGTCAGTGGTGGTGATGCACCTGGAGCAGGGCAGGGCACAGCTGAGAGGTGCTGAGCTGTGCCAAACACTCCTGCTCGCTGCCAGGCTCCAGCACAATCCAGCTCAGCAGGAGAGAGGTGCAGGACCCAGGAGTCCTCTGTGGGCTCTGATCTCCTGTTGGATCCGCTCCTGAAGCTGGAAAACAGAATCTGCCGGAGGTGGGGCAGCTCATGGCTGTGCCACTGCTGGAGGTATCATTACCCACAACAGATGGAGCTTTAAAAAGAACAGGGCCAGCAAGTGAGATAAAATGCAGAAATTAATGACTGTAAAGGTCAAGCAGGATGTACTCACCGAGGCCCCATCCTCGGCTCCTGGGGGTGGGCTGGGCTGACTGGTGCTGCTCCAGTCCCAGCCTGTATGGACAGAAGGTGAGTGGGCACTGGCATCGCCCGCCTGCCCACACCCATGTCCCCCAGACAAGAGGGTGACACCCATGGCAAGGGCAGGTGAGGAGATGCAGAAACCCAGGGTCATCCAGGGCTCTGCCAGGGCAAAGCGGTGCTGTATTATGGTACAGGAGGGTAAGGGAGGGGGAGATCTTCCCACTGTCTTGTTCCTGTCCATGGGGAACCCTCACAGTGGAAGGTGGCCTTGTGAAACACCCTGAGCACTGTTCCCCTTCCACAAGGTCAGAAAGTAGGTGGCACCAGTTGGCACATTGAGGAAAAGGGATTAAATAATTTGAGAAGCCTCGTCCATGCTTGCCCTGTTCTCACATCCTTTCTGGGTTTGGTATAACGTGTTCTACACACTCCTTGGCTCATGGATTTGCCTATGAGACCCAGGCCAGCAGCTTCTCCAGCTCCAGGAGGCCTACCCGAGGCTCAGTTTGGCTCAAGGAGAGCGGTCTGTGTGACGGGACAGGCTTGGGGCACAGTGTCCAGCCAGGTCACCTGCAGGAGAAACCAACTGAACGTTCTCAAAAACTTGTGACATGGAGTCCAGCCAAAAACAGCTGCAGGAGGAGCCAGCCTTGGAGTCTTACAGGCAAGGGCACCCTACCTCCCCCACGGGCATCTATCTCATCCTCCAGCCCTCTGTCAGAGGCACAAGAGGGGCTGCAGGACTGGCTGGCAGGGCAAGGGCAGCCTGGTCTTGTGTTCCCACTCCCCAACGTACCAGCTGGACAGCTTCATAGAATCCTAGAATCCTAGAATCATTATGGTTGGAAGGGACCTCCAGGGTCATCAAGTCCAACCTTTATCCCATCATATTCCTGACCATTAGGCCATTAGACCATGGCCTGAAGCCTCACCAGCACTACCTCCACTTCCAGCATTGTGGTGGAGGGAGACACCACACCCCAGAGTGATGCTGCACCAGGGCCCTTGGTGCTGATGTCTGGCCAAGGGGGGGGCAGGTTCCAGACTGCAACACCACCCACCCCATCCCCCCTCAGCCTGGACCAGTACCTGCCCCCCCTGCTCAGCTGCTGTCACTCACCCACCCTCACCCAGAGGCTGAGGCTGCTGCTCCCCCCTGCCCGGTAACACAGCATCTTGCACTGAGCAGCCTCCTTCTGCTGTCACAAGCCGACCTATTTCTCACAAATCCTGACTGCTCTGCCCTTAAAACATCTTGACGCAGTGCTGGAACCAGCCTTGGCACAGCAGTGAGTCCCCGGTGGAGCAGGAGCTGCGGTGGCTTGGCCGGGGCTGGGCAGGCAGCAGGCGCTGGCTGGGAGAGTGGGGCAGCCACAGTGGGGCTGGAGTGGGGGGCACCTACATGGGAACACTCAGGAGTTGTTCTGGAGGGACCCCACTGCTCAACCTGGTCCTTGTTGTCCACAGCCATGGGGTGCTGGGTGTTGGGGTGCTCTGCTGGGGCTGCAGGAGATGGGGATGCAATAGATGTCCTCCTTCGTGCAAGCAGAACCAAGCCCTCATTCACCCAATGAGGTGCATGGGTGGGAGCTGAGACCCCAAACCAGGACAACTTCCTCTACAGAGGCAGCCCCGCTGAGCTACAGGCAGGGTGCTGGGTCCTGTGGCACACCAGTCCCCAGGGCAAGAGGGCCTCGGGCACTTTGTGTGCAGCCCCAGCTGCAGGAAGCACCCAGTGATGGCTGCAGCAGTCGGCAGCTCCCGCAGAGCCGCAGCGGGGCGGCCAGCCAGGGCGCTTGGCCAGCTGGAGCTGCAGCTTTGCCTTGCTGGGCACCCAGCTCCTCCCAGGGCGGGCTGGTGGGATGCAGGGATGGATGTCAGCTCACATCTGCAGGATCCTTTGGAAGGATGCTGCTGGGTAAACATCCTCCTGCCCTGGCTCAGCCACGGGGAGAGCTCAGTGTGTGGTGGTAGGTCAGGAAGCCCCAGAGGTGAAGTGATGTGGATGTCAAGTCTTCTGGTGATAAAGGATCTCCCATGGTTTCTCTTCCATGAGAAAAGACCCTTCCAGGCTTGCTCTGGTGTGGAGACAGCAATGAGCAAAGCATTCCTGTGTCCTGGTGGGACTCTCCTGCCCCCCTCTTCCAGACCTCATCACAGGAAGTTTCTGGTGCTCATTCCCAGTGGAGAAGCTACGAAGATGAGGGATCCTTCTCCTGAATTTGAAAAATGTGCAACTACTCAGAAGAATTTCAGCCAGGGCTGCAAATTGGGCTGGAAAAAGCTCCCAGGAGCTGTGTGACACAGGGAAGGTCACCTGGCCAGCTACAGGGAGCTGAACTGAGGGAGGTTTATTTACATTAATGCTTGCAGCAGGCTGGCCCAGCAGCCCCAGTCTCCAGCCTTGAAGATGATCAGGCAGCCCGGGAAGATCTCATCCCCCACAGCTGCCCACGCCTGGGCAGGGACGGTCACCCCTGGCAGACCTGCACCTGTCTTGTCCTGCTGCCGTGGGGCTGCCAAACCCCCCAGCCAAGCTGGTGTCAGCTCAGCACCGGGACATCCATGGATGCAGTAGGGGATCACAGAATCCTAAGGGTTGGAAGGGACCTCGAAAGCTCACCCAGTCCAACCCCCCTGCCAGAGCAGGGTCACCTAGAGTCCATCACACAGGAACACATCCAGGCGGGGTTTGAATGTCTCCAGCCAAGGAGACTCCACAACCTCTCTGGGCAGCCTGGTCCAGTGCTCTGGCACCCTCACAGGAAAGAAGTTCTTCCTGATATTCACATGGAACCTCCTGTGCTCCAGTTTGCATCCATCGCCCCTTGTCCTATCATTGGTCATCACTGAAAAAACAGTGATGGATAGACACCCCCGTGCCTGACGTGGTGGCTGACCCTGGCCTCGCAGCCCCCCAGGCTGTGCAGTGTCCCCTCCAAGCAAGCCCGAACAGATCCCACCACTGCAACCCTCTGTCCCCCTCTTGAACCACTGAGTCACCCAGGACTTGACGCTCGTGGCCATTCCCGTCCTCCCCCCGAGGATCTGAGGAGCCCCCCTCTGGCAGCCCTGGCCCCGGGGGGAGGTGGTGGTGGTGGCAGGTCACGGCTGGCCGGCGGTGATCCCGCCATCCGGCACGGCTCAGGCACATTCTGTTCGGGCTTCCTGCATCCTGCCCCGACCTCGCACCGGGGG
>VZRW01000708.1:7247-41009 GCA_013398125.1 Aegotheles bennettii | reverse complement strand
GGGGGGTCAGCACCGGGTCAGCCCGCTGATTGCAGCCCAGGGGACGGCGGGGACAGGGCCACCACTGCTGCCCAGCCCGGGGCAGGCAGAGGGTCTGCTGCAGAGAGGGATGGGTGACACCCCACGGGCCAGCCCAGCACCCCCCGAGGTGCCAGGGTGCCCCTGGGGCAGGACGGGACACGTCTCTGGCTCCTGCTGAGGGTTCTGCTGCAGCTCGCCCCGGCTCAGGGCTGTGGACATGATCCTCTCAAGCCAGGACAACTTCCCCATGCAAACCACGGTTGGAATCACACTGCACCCACCCCACCCCAGGGTCTGGCCCCTCCTGGCATCACTTGCTGGTGTGTTCTGCACAGAGCCCCTGAGGCCGCAGAGGGGCTGGGCCATGGCCGTGCCCTCTGGCACCGCGGCAGCTTCCTCACCCTTCTGCTCACTCTGTTTAATGAGGATGTTAATTAAGAGCGACCCCAGGCCAGCCCTCGTGGTAGCATCCAAGGTTCTCCCTCAGTGCAGTGTGGAGCTCATTATCATCACCCCATGGGCTCCATGCCACCACCCTGGGGACAGCAGCCTTGGGTGCCACGTCCCCACCAGCAGCTGGGCAGGCAGTGGGGACAGCCCGGCAGGGGCTGTGCCTGGCAGTGCCACTGCAGCTGAGTGTGGTGCAGAGGATGGGGCTGAGCATGGTGGAGAGGATGGGGCTGAGTGTGGTGGAGAGGTTGGGCTTCACCCTCCGGGGATGCTGGAGGCCCTGCCTGGGCAGGAGCTCCTTAGGTTAAGGTGCATCAGGACAGCACGAGGCCATCCACCTCCACACACACCCGGGAAGCACGGATGCAGCCCAGCATGGGAGTGAGCTAAAAGTGGGGTGGAGGGTCTGCTCCACAGCCCCAGCACCCCATCATCTCCCACCTCACCATCTCCCACCACCCCATCCCACTCACAGGCAGGGTTTGAATCCCACCCTCTCTCTGGCTCCTTCCCTTCTCCCGAACTCATTTTCCCTCACCCCTCTTGGGAACCCCCTGCTCTCTTTGTCCCCTGCTAATGCCCATGTCCTTCCTGCCACCACCAGTGCCCTGCTGCTCCTCTCTCCTGCCAGTGCCCACCTCCCACTAGCACCCTCAGTCCCTGGGGTGCCCAGGGCCTCTGGCAGCACTGGGCTCGGGGTGGCAGTGACAGCAGGGGCTCTGGCAGGGACCCTCTGCCTGTACAGGCAGCAGTGCCATGCACAGGGGCTGCACCATCCTGCCCAGGGGGGCTGGGTGGTGCCCCACACTGGGGGCATTCGGGCTGCCACGATGCTCCGAGGCAGCTCCATGTCCGTGGGGGTGATGGAGGACACTGCCCTGTGGCTTCCCGGGGCAGAAAGTGGAGCTGAGGACACTGCTGTGCCCAGGGGGGGCAGGCAGCAGAGAAGCAGCGTGGCACAGCAGGCTTTGCCACGTGCCCCAAGCAGCAGCCTGTGCCCAGAGCAGCCCCCTGTGCCCACAGCCCTGCTGGGGGTGCCATGGCCATACCAGGGGAGCCAGCCCTGTGGAGCAGCCCCAGCTCTGGCTGCTGGGGGCTGAAGCAGCCCTCCCATCCCTGCATCACCCCCAGGGGTCAGGGCTCTGTGTGCCACTCCCCTGAGTCCTCTCTCAGTGTGGGATTGGGGCTGACACCCCCCAGGGTGCCAGGACTGTGTGTTCACCAGCCCCATCCCTTAGCCACACTCATAAAAAACAGCCAGACTCCTTTTTCCCATAACACCCCCCCTCCCCACTCCTGTTGAGAGATTTTGGCTGTTGCCTGAGCAGCAGGAACTGGGAACCAGCTCCCCACTGCCAGTGCCACCTCAGTGGGCACCCAAGCTGGGCACACCAAGCACCCACGTGCTCCTGGGGCACCAGCAGGGTCCCTCTGTCCCACAGGCTTCGAGCATTGTCCCTTGCCACACTGGCCCAGCTCCATCACCATCACCCTGAGCTCCAGTCACTCCCACAGCCCCCCCCCCACGGTGTGATCCCAGTGCCTGGGGCCAGGCTCCAAACCCCCAGGAGCTGCGGGGGTAGTGGGGCAGGAGGCTGCTGGAGAGGGCATCGGGGCAGTTTTCCCCAAGGACTTTCTGCCCAGTGCCACCAGGCTGCTGCCCAGTGCAGATGGAGCCCACGCTTGGCCGTCCCCACCTCCTCCAGGCGCACATCTGGACAACAGCTGCTGGCCCAAACGCTGGCTGGAGCCAGGGACAAAGGCTCTGGCTACCTCCTCCCAGCAAGGCAGAGCCAGTGCTGCCAGTCCCAGCAGGTTTGCCTCTTCCCTGGGGCTGGGATGACCCTGCAGCATGGCCAGGAGACCCTCCGGGGCTGGAGGGGGGCACAGAGCCCACCAGAGCCCACCCCAGTGCCGTGTCCGGCACATCACCTCAGGCACTGATAGGGATTCTGCCAGCTTGTCCATGGCCAAGACCATCCAACAGCCCTCCATTCCATTTGGGGATGAGCCCAGCCTGGAAAACCCTCCCTTGCTCCAGGCATGGCCTCCTGAGCTCACTCACCTTTGGAGGCTCCTTTTGGACCTGTCCCCTGGCAGATCCTCCATGGCACGTTAATGACATGGTTTTGCCAACACAAACAGCGTGGCACTACATACTACACCCCAGTGGGTCAAACTGGGAATATCTCCTGGGGGAGCTGGGACTGGTGTAGCTCAACCACTGCTGGGATAACCACAGGGATTCAGCAGCCGGAGTGACTCCAGCTTGGCTCATCACACCACCCCGTCCGGGCCGGCCACCGTCCGGCACCAGCAGCAGCACCACCGCGGTGCCCGGCAGCAGCAGGGCATGGGCAGGCGATGGAGGGGGTCCGGCTGCCATCGGGGGGCTCAGCTGGCTGGAGAGAGGGGTGGGAGAGAAATAACCAAGCTGTAAATCATGACACAAAACATGCATTCATTTTATTCACAAAACCAGCCTGGATCGCTAAAACATTACAAACAGCATTTCAATTTCATGATGTAGAGAGAGCTGGAGACAGGGATTCGAACAGAAGAGAAATGTCACTTTTCGTAACTGCTTCAGCACAGGTCCTGCAATGGTGTTTGAATTTTGATTTTAACTTCAGTAAGTTTACAAAAATTACCTCTAGGAGTAAACCGTTGCAATTAGGAGGTTTTTCTGTACGCAGTGTTTCTTGTTCTATATTAATAAACTAACAATGACTTATTTTTTCTTTTTTTTTTTCTTTTTTTTTCCTTTCTTAATTCTTTTTTCCTCTTTCGAAGACCGCCAGTTGTGTAGCAATTGTTTTCTTCCACTTTTTATACCGAACCTCTTGCGGGTTAAACTTACATAGGTGAATGGCTAGGAAAAGGGATACTACATCGCTTTAAACATATTCTCATTTATAAACATGAAGTTGAGGCATTCTAGAAACTATCCACTCTATTGTATGATGGGAAAGAATCAAATAAAAAGTATAAATGAGGGTGCAATTAAACAACTGTGCTAAATTACAGTAGTGCTTATTAGTAACTAGATTTTAAAAGGTTACTGTAAATTTACATTCCCTACACAAGTACTGCATCTTTCACACATAAACAACATCAACACCAAAACACAGAAAGAAACTGATTGTCCATACTCTGTCTATTAAGTCTTGGTACTTTACAGATCCATTGTTTTTTTCTTTTAATTATTTTTATTTGAAAAGCAGTTAAATGTCTGACTAGGACTCGAAGATGTTAAAACGAACGCAAAAAAAAAAAATTATAAAAACAGGAATGAGATTTGCAAGAAAATATTTTTGGTTCTAAAGAGACACAGGTGCATCCATTCATTTCAGCCAAAAATCCCTTGCCTGAGACAACACAAGCAAGCAGTGACATTGCACTTGGATGACAGAGCTTTGGGATCCCCGTTCCTACTGGAACCATCTGAACGCGGCTCCTGTAGGAAGCATCACCTTCTGGAAAGGAAGAGAGACAGGGATGGGGACAGAAGAAGAAAGGACAAGGCATTAGGTCGGGTCCGGCACAGCCACACCAGGGCTGTGCACCTGCATCCCCTCCCACCCCCATCCCCATCCCCATATCCCAGTCACCAGCCTCGGCATGGATCCAGCCTGGGCTCAGCATCCCTGGACACGGCCATGCATCCCGAGGTGCCCAGCATCCCCCGGACATGGCTGTGCATCCCGAGGTGCCCAGCATCCCTTGGACATGGGGCCGTGCATCCTGAGGTGCCCAGCATCCCCCGGACATGGCCATGCATCCCAAGATTTCCACCCCGACAGCAGATGCCAGGATGCTGGCCGGAGGGAGCCAGGGGTCCCCCCGCCGCCAGCCCCCCCTCCCTGGCAGGGCACTGGCAGGGCAGCTCGGCCATTGTCCCCATGTCCCTGTGTCCCCGTGTCCCCAGCACAATGGCCGGCCCCGACTTCCCCTCCCGCCGCCAGCGAGCACAATGGCTGGGCTGCGCCGAGCCAACACAGTCCCCTCACTGCCACCCCCACGTCCCCTGCACAGACAGACACACGGACACCCAGCAGACAGGAGCTGAGCCAACAGATGGGCTAAGGAGGGCATCTGGAGGGAAACTGAGGCAGGGAGTGAGCTGGCTGGGCTTGGGGCCACCAGACCCAGGAGCTGCTCAGGACACAGGGGACATCACCCCGCTGCTGCCCGGCCACGATGAACAACCTTGTCCCCAACAGAGCAGCACTGGGACCTCTCAACCTCTTGCAGAGGAAGAGGGATCACACAGAACCACAGAATGTCAGGGGTTGGAAGGGACCTCAAAAGCTCACCCAGTCCAACCCCCTGCCAGAGCAGGACCACCCAGAGCAGGGCACACAGGGATGCATCCAGGTGTGGTTTGGATGTCTCCAGAGAAGGAGACTCCACAGTCCCTCTGGGCAGCCTGGCCCAGTGCTCTGTCACCTTACAGTGACAAAGTTCTTCCTTATGTTCACCCGGAACCTCCTGTGTTCCACCTTGCGCCCGTTCCCCCTTGTCCCATCACTGGCCATCCCTGAGCAGAGCCTGGCTCCATCCTCCTGACCCTCACCCTTCCCATATTGATAAACATTCACGAGGTTCCCCCTCAGTCTCCTCCAAGTTAAAGAGCCCCAGGTCCCTCAGCCTCTCCTCACAAGGGAGATGTTCCACCCCATCATCTTTGTGGCTCTGCACTGGACTCTTTCAAACAGTTCCCTGTCCTTGAACTGAGGGGCCCAGAAGTGGACACAGGACTCCAGATGCGACCTCACCCAGGCAGAATAGAGGGGCAGGAGAACCTCTCTCAACCTACTGATCACCCCCCTTCTACACCCCAGGATGCCATTGGCCTCTTGGCCACCAGGGCACATTGCTGGCTCATGGCCATTCTTCTGTCCACCAGGACACCCAGGTCCCTTTCCCCTTCTCTGCTCTCCAGCAGGTCAGACCCCAACCTATCCTGATCCATGGGGTTGGTCTTTCCCAGATGCAGACTCCACACTTGCCCTTGTTGGATCTCATTGAGTTTCTCCCCCCCAACTCTCCATCCTGTCCAGGTCTCGCTGGATGGCAGCACAACCCTCTGGTGTGGCAGCCACCCCTCCCAGCTGTGTGTCACCAACAAACTGGCTGAGGGTGCACTCTGTTCCCTCATCCAAGTCCTTGATGACAATATTGAATAGTACAGGTCCCAATACCGACCCCTGAGGGACCCCACTGGTCACAGCCCTCCAACGAGGTTCCATCCCATTGACCACAACTCTCTGACTTCTTCCCCTCAACAAGTCCCCCATCCACCTCACTGCCCAATCCTCCAGCCCACCTTTCCTCAGTTCAGCTGTGAGGATGCTGTGGCAGACAATGTCAGATGAGTCCCATCAGGCTCAATCCCACAGGCAACAAAGCGCCCAACAACAGATGAGACCTTTTTGAAGCTACCTCCAGGAAAGGTGGTGTGGGGCAATGGCCCCAATGGCTCTGAGATCCTCTGGAAGGAGAACCTGAGACATTTCCCAGTTGGATTGGGTGGGAAGACCATGCAACATTCATGAGACTGTGAGTGGACTATGCAAGGACCACAATGTCAGTGCTAACAGCTCCCAAGCAAGGCCAAGCCATGCTAACCAGCAGGTAGGGCCACATGATCACCAAGAGGATGTGCCCCAGAGGGCCCTTTGGTTCCTGCATCTCCAACCAAGCACAGGAATCCAATGGGAAGCATGGCACAGGCTGCGGTGGTGGGTGCAGTAGGGGGACAGCCAGCCCCACCAGCACCTGCCCTTGAGCCCCTGTGCAGGGCTAGGGGACCTCATGTGTTGTCCCAAGAGTCAAAACCATGGCACATTCGGGTCCCTAACCCCACGCAGGAGCCAGTCAGCTCTCAGCAGGTCCTTCTCTTGGACCAAGACAGCCACCAAGCCTCCATGAGTAACCAGGGCAGTGTGTCCCCCCCACCCCTGAGGGAGGGACTCCAACATTCTCACTTCCACAGGCACCATGACCCAAACATGGGGCTTGGGCAAGGGGAGGGGGGAAAGAATGAGAACAGACAAGAGATGGTGGTGCCCAGCCAGGCTGCTGACAGATTGCACCTTCTCCTGCTCCTGGCCCATGTCTGGTCCTCAGGGCAAACTGAGCAGGGGCAGTCAACGAGCAGAGAGCTGCAGGCATCACCACCTCCCCAAAGGTCTCTGCAACGTGTAATCTGGCATCTGAGGAAGACACAAGTGCCTCTGGCCAATGATACGCGGGGCTGTGGCACCGCATGCCATCCATGCTGGATCCCACCCAAGGTGCTGATGCAGAGCAGAGTGGCAGAGCATGGTGGACTCACGAGCAATGGCCACCTACTCAGATACATCATCCCAGGAGAGAAGAATCATAGAATCATTATGGTTGGAAGGGACCTCCAGGGTCATCAAGTCCAACCTTTATCCCATCATATTCCTAACCATCAGACCATCAGACCATGGCCTCAAGTGCCTCATCAACCCATTTTTTGAACACCCCCAGGGATGGTGACTCCACCACCTCCCTGGGCAGCCCATTCCAGTGCCCAACCACCCTCTCAGGAAAGAACTTCTTCCTAATATCCAACCTAAACTTCCCCTGATGGAACTTGAGGCCATTTCCTCTCGTCCTGTCATCAGCAATTCGGGAGAAGAGACCAACACCAGCCTCACTACAACCTCCCTTTAGGTAATTGTAGAGGGCAATAAGATCCATAAGAGGGATGAGAATGAGGGGAGAGAGGGCTTCTAATGGGTCTGGAAGGAGATGTCTCATACAGGTCACTTTAAATACCTCTGCCACTTCATTATTAAAGGAAGATGGACAACCAGCTCTCATGTGGATGCCCAGGATAGATCCTCCCTTGTTCTCATGGTCACAGACTCACAGAATGGTTTGGGTTGGAAAGGCCCTTCACCGACCATCCAGTCCAGCCCCCTGCCATGGGCAAGGACATCTTCTACTGGATCAGGTTGCTCAAAGCCCCATCCAACCTGACCTTGAGCACTTCCAGGGGTGGAGCATCTGCAGCTTCTCTGAACAACCTGTCCCAGTGTCTCACCACTCCCATCAAAAAATATTTCTTGCCTGTGTCCAATTTGACCTGCCCTCTTCCAGTTCAAAATCGCTGTTCCTTGTCCTGTCATGACAGGCCTTGGTGAAAAGTCTCTCCATGAGACTCCTCTGAGGGTGGCAGTGACCCTCATACCAGCACTAGCTGGGGCACCAAGGCACTTCACCAAGGCTTCTCCAGATGGAGGACACCTCTGAGTCAAATCCTGACTATTCATGGCCTTCGTGTCACCTACAGCCCTGGAGACAAGCCCAGTGTGACTTGCCCAGGACTGGCCACTAGCCCCCATGGCATCACTGGGGTTGCTGGAGCTGGCAGAGCCCAGAGGAGCCTGGTCAGTGCTGGGACATGATGCTGCCTGCTCCGAGCATCCACCTGCCTTGCTGGTCTTAGAGGCTCAGCCAGCCACCACCACACCAGGACACCAGTGGTGATCGGTTGTTACTCAGGCTCTGGAGATGTGCAGATAAAGCTTAACAGCAGCACAGGGATTTAGCCCATTTTTTTATGCCACCATAAAAGTTTCATTCTATTTTTTTTACCTCTTGATTTTAGATTAAGGTTTAATCCCAGCTGTGGCCCCTGCCCGGGCTCTCCGAGGAGGCACCTCCAGACCCCCCGGGCTGGCAGAGCAGAGTCACTGCTGGCTGTCCTCTGGGCACAGCTCCCTGCACAGGGGGATGGTGCTTCACAAAGCCCCATGAATTTTACAGACCCATATAAAGGGCCACCAAACGGCCCCTCCTGTCCCAGTATCAAGCACTATGGTGAGATGGCACCCCACCAGGGCCATAGAATCATAGAATCACAGAATCATTATGGTTGGAAGGGACCTCCAGGGTCATCAAGTCCAACCTTTATCCCATCATATTCCTCACCATCAGACCATCAGACCATGGCCTCAAGTGCCTCACCAACCCCATGGTGATGGTGTCCTGGCCACCACCACCTCCAAACAGGTCTCCTCCACAGGGCAGGTGGTGGTGGTTGCCCCAGGGTTGGCCCAATGCAATGCATTAGAGAGGCTGCTTGACTTAGGGCGAGATTTAACAACCCAGGTGACCTCGGGACATCAGCTGAGGTCCCAGCATCCCTGTCCCAACCACATACTGCCACAATCTTGTTCATCCCTACCAAGGTCAACACAAGGCACAAGTGGATATGCTGTGTGATGGACTCTAGGTGACCCTGCTCTGGCAGGGGGGTTGGACTGGATGAGCTTTCGAGGTCCCTTCCAACCCCTAGGATTCTGTGATTCTGTGATTCTGTGAGAGAGGGGAGGGTCTGCTCTCAAGAGGGGAGGGTGATGCCCTGGAGTGACTCACATCTGCCCAGGCATCTCTCCCCACCAGCACAACAGCTCTTTCCAGCCTCAGCATACCTCCGGTTGTGTCCAGGAGGGATGAGGGACCCATCTGTGGTGGGGCCCAACTCTATCACATGAAGAGCCCTATTTCAGTGGCTCCAATTTCTCAGGCAGCCGCGGGATGGGGAAACCAATCAAGGGGCAACTGTTCCATGGGCTCCTGGTGCTATTTATCATCCCCAGACCCAGCGCAGCGCCGGGAGAAGGGAGCGACTCCTCCGGCTGCTGCGAGCTCCCAGTCTATTGACCCGCTTTAGGACTCTTTGGAAGAGATGAACTTTTTTTTTTTCCCTTTCTCCCTTTTTCCAGATCACTGACTCAGCAAATTAGAACAAGAATATAATTTAGCAATACAGCGGTTTTTGAAAGACACAGTCCCCCCTCTCCTCAGCCCCACCACCCAAATAGATTTTTTTTTCCCCTTCACCATTCATTCAGAGCTGATGCTAATTGAAAAACGTAGAACATGGCTGAGAAAACGGTGGCCTGTCTCTTTGGGCTGACCAGAGGATGGGCAATGCCCCCGTGCCAGGATGCATCATCCAGCTCATGTCCAGGCAACTCTCACAGCTCTGGGGATGCGCTTACAGGCAGCACAAGGGCACAGCTGATGGTGGGATCAGCTCCCGGGAAAATCACACCTGGGTAAGCACAACACGTGGGGGACCCAGCAGACAGGTCCTGGCCCAGAGCACCCATGGGTTTGCAGCAAGAGGCAGGTTCTGCCAGAGCAGCATGCACACACACCACCCCTGCACCGCCTCCGGTGTTCAAGGCAGTGTTGAAGGCCAGGTTGGATGGGGCTTGGAGCAACCTGGTCTGGTGGGAGGTGTCCCTGCCCATGGCAAGGGGTGGCACTGGATGGTCTTTAAAGTCCCTTCCAAATCAAGCCATTCTATGAGTCTATGATCCCCGCACCGCTGGCACCCACCCATGACACACCACGCCATGTCTCACCACACCATGTCACACCACGCCATGTCACACCACACCATGCCACCAGCAGCTGCCCATGGCTGTGGCTGCATTTCAGACCCACTTGATGACCCAAGTCACCAGACTTTTCCTGCGCTCCCCACAGCAAATATTGCACCTCCCAGATGGACTGGGCAAGGTGGCACCCAACCCAAGGGCAGCTCTCTTCTGAGGCCAAGGGTAACGCCCATGGGAGGACCATAGTGGGCAGTGCCACCCCAAAGGCTCACTGCGGGGATCCTTGGCAGGTGGGGCAGGAGCAAGGGTGCTCCCAGCTCAGTGGGTGCTGAAGTCAGCACACTGCCTGTGGGGATGCAGCTCAGCTGCCACTGGGAAATCCGGCTGCTGCCTTATGGACTCATCCTGACTGCCCCAGACAGATGCCAGCCCAGGGACACCTGGCACGGCCACAGCATGGGAGGTGCTGCCCAGCAGCCACCCAAAACCGGGGACCACCACACTCCTGCTCCGAGCGAAGGGGGAGCTAAGGGGTGGGCTGGCTGCATCCTGGCCATGGGTTTCACCGTCACCGATTCCCCCAAGCTCTGCCCCAAAAAGCTGCTTCCTGCTCCTCATCCTCTGACCCCATCGCCGGGTCAGAATCTGCCACCTGGCTCGGGGAGCTGCAGCCTGCCCAGGTCAGGCACTGAAACTCGGGCAGAGAGCGGCCACCGGGACGGGGGAGAGCAAGACCCTGCACACACAGGGAGCCCAGGGAGAGACCCCATTGCCCCCAGCACGTACGGGAGGGTGGGGACTGGGGGAACTGGGCACACGACCCACGGTGAGAACTGTTAACGGCAAAGGGAAAAATAAAAAAGTAAGAAGTACCAGGTGTTTTATTATCTAGGGCACGATCCGAACCCAGGAGCGCAGCCCGAGGAGGGGTTAGGGTGCCTGAGAGGGGCCGGTTACCTCCAGTGCTGCAGAAGGCTTCTTTTTGAGTTCTTCACATTTTCGGAATTTGCAAATCTGGTGGCCAGTTTTGCGATTCCTACAACTGCTGCACTGCTCGCAGTTTATCCGTCTTCGGCAGGGCGGGCACATGCCGCATCTTTTCCGTTTCTTTTTCCCCGAATTGATGGCAGATGCCAACTCATTCTGCATGGGGTACTCTGCCAAGCCGGCCATATGGAGCGCGCTCTCTGCCAGAAACACGCCGGCAGGGGTCATAATGAAAAGGCCTGGGTTGATGGGAAAAGCCCCCAGGTAAGGAAAATCAGAGGGGCCGTTCATTGTCTCTGCAGCTGAGACCGCCTCCATGTCAGAGATACCAGTCCCGTGGTCGCTTGCTAGAGGAAGATGCTCCTGTACCACTCTTTTGAGCATTTCTGTCGACTGAGCAAACTGTTGTAGGGCGGTCTGTCCTTCTGCGGAGAGCTCCGACACCCGGTCTAATTTGCTCAGCATACTAGAGATGTTTTTGTGCTTTGAGGTAGAATGACTTTTATCCACAGTCGCTTCGTTGCCATTAGCTAAGGGGTTGCCTTTCTCTGAATGTTCGCTTACCGAGCTGCTGCTACCAAAGGTGGAATAGTGGGAGAGTGGACGGGACTTCTTAAGACTTTTGTTCAAAGGTTCACTTATTATTCCACTTTTGTTCCTCCTCTCGGAGTTGACGGGGGGTTGAGAGTCATCTTGGTTATTTTTTTCCGTCTCTGGCTTGTTCCCAGTGTCTTGATGGGAGCCCGAATTGGACATGGTGCCCGGAGCACAACAANAAAAAAAAAATCCCCCACAAAACCCACCCCCGACACCAAAGCCAAAGGCCCCCAAAGCCCCGCGGGTAGCACCAGCCCGCCAGCCACTGGGGAAGGCTCAGAAGGGAACGCTCATCAACGGGGCGGCTCCTCCAGCGCTGGCGGCAGAGGACTTCAGTGGGATCTCAGTGCGGGGACACTCTGAGGCTCTGGTGCACAGCACGCAGCTCTGGAAGTGCAAAAGAAAAGAGAGTCAGTGCTGGCAAGAGCCAACGGGCTTTTCAAAGCAGCTCTTCCTCCCCCTGCCATGAAAGTCTCAGCACAACGAACAAAGGAACTCCAGGGAACGGACCTTGGTGGAGATCCATTCCACTGCTCTTTAAAAGGGTCACCATCCCGCCAGACACGGGGGGTCCTGGGGGAAGTCCTGCCCTGGCAGCAATGGCACTGAGATGCTTAAAGGCTGTCTGTGCCCACTCTCCTCCCCCAGCACTGCAGCCCCAGGGAAGTCACGGGGCTCATCCCCTGCTCCGCTCCAGCGGCCCCCGGCCGGATGGGGCTACGGGCACCCGCGGGATGTCCCCACGCCAGCAGCCACAGCTCCTGCAAGGGGTGCCCTGTCCCCACCCTGCAGCCATCCACCTCCCCTGGTCAGGTGCCACAGAGGCAACAGGGTGCAGGGCTGCACCCCAGCTCCCACAGCCCCCCAGATGATGCTCTCACCCAGCTCAGGCTGGGCTGCACCCTTCACCCTCCTCCTCCTCTTCCTCCTCCTCTTCCTGGACCCTTGTCAGCACTGCACACCAGCATTAGGCAGGGGAAGGAAGCCACATGGGGAGCTGCAGCAGCTACCTCTAAGCCTCACAGGTAGCCACAGCATCCACCTCCAAACCCCAAGAGCTGTAATGTCCACCTTCAAACCCCATAGGGAGCTGCAGCATCCACTTCCAAGCCCTGTGAGGTGCTGCAGCATCCAACTTCAAACCCCATAGTGGACCACAGCATCCACCTTCAAACCCCATAGGGAACCACAGCATCCACCTCCAAGTCCCATGGGGAGCTGCAGCATCCACCTCCAAACGCCATGGGCAGCCATGATGTCCACCTCCAAACCCCAAGGGCTGCAGCATCCACTGCCAAATCCCATGAGGAGTGACAGCATCCACCTTCAAACCCCACAGGGAACCACAGCATCCAGTTCCAAGCCCCAGTGCTGCCCTCCTGCAATAGCCTGGTGTGCCCTGCCCACGCAGCCACCGCAGGCACCCAGCTGCTCCAGCAGAGGAAGGGACTCAGGGGTGCTGGTGAGAGCCCCTCTCAGCACCATCCCCCAGAGCAGGGGCAATGCCACCGTCCCTGGGGCAGCTGGGCCCAGTGTGGCTTCAAGCACTTGTTGTGCCATTCCTCCTCCTCCCCTGCCGAGCACCACGCGTGCGCGCAGAGGCACCGCCGGAGTAATCAAGCTTCAGAGGAGAAAAGCTGCAGAGCTTAGCGGAGCAGGGACCCACGTCCCCACCCCGGAGACAGCTGGGGGAGGGCAGCGCCGGGAGGAGGCCCCTCACCAACCCCATCCCTCCATCCCAGCTATGCCAGCAGAGTCCAGGCAGGGACGTGGCCATGTGTGGGAGGCTCTGCCGGGACCCCTGCTCCTGCCCAGGGGTGACGCAGCAGAGTGAGGGTCACCCCTGCACACCCCACTGTCTGCCACCCTTCGTGTCCCCACCGTCACAGCCCAGCAACCCCACTGTGGCCCAGGACCCTTCCCCATGGACACGCTCGGCAGCTGAGCTGTGGCACCACCGTTAAAACGCTGACAGGGGCAAGGTGCCCGTGCCAAGCCCGCGGTGCCGGCGGAGGAAGCCAGCCCGTCGCACCCCGGTGCCAGAGCTGGCTCGCCCGCCGAGACACCCCCCCGCCTCACGCTGGAAACCGCTTGCTTCAGCTGCTGCAGGATTTCAGATGCAGCACGGATCGATGCAGGGCTTGGGTTCCAGCCTGGAGCTCGCCAGGCCGTGTGGGGAGGGAGGGCAGGACCGCCTGCCCCTCCCCGGGCATCGCGCTCGGCACCGCGTGGGGTGATGCTGGGCGCTGGCGAGGCCAGGGCACACCGGGACGGGCGGGTGGGTGAGCTGTGGCCATGTGGTGGGAACACCCATCCCCAGCTGCCGGGGAGGTGGGGGACCCATCCCTGGAGCCGTTAGGATAGGTCACACCTTCACGCCGCAAGCAGCGGCGCAGGGGCCGGAGGGGGAGCGCGGCAGGAAAGGCACCGGCCGGGAGGATGTGAGATAGAGCCCCGGGGGTGTTATCTCACACCCGCCCCGGCTGCCTTTCCTGCGGCCCTGCGCCTCTTCCGCCCGCCGAGCCAGGAGCCGAGCAGCAGGCTGGGTCAGCCCAGGATTTACCAGCCTGCCCGTCCATCGCCTTGTGCCACCGCCACCGCCCTGTGCCACTGCCACCAACGAGCCACCGCGCCGCTGTGGCAGTACCCGGGGTCTCCAGCACAGCGCTCGAGTCGTGCCCGTGCGGGGTTGGCTGCGACCCCCCAGCCCCATGGCACAGGATGGCAGGGCCCGGGTGCCCAAGTGGGGAGGACACCAGCTAGAGGCACGTGGCAGTGGCCGTCTCCATCCGCTGACATCCCCCTCCGTGGGGGTCAGCCCTCCAGCTGGCTCTAGCAGGAGCTGCCCGCTGGTGCCACCCCACCACCCCAATCAGGCGCCAGCAGCCCCGAGCCCCTGCCCATCACAGCCCCCTCGGGCCAGGGCTGACAGCCCCAGAGCCCAGAGCACGGCCCCCTGGGCACCTCCTGCTGCGGCGGGTGGCACTGCAGGCTCAGGCCACCCTGGCCCACCCACTGCAGCTCCCCTGTCACCCACGGGGATAAGGGGCACACCTCCATGTCCCCTCTCAGCCCCAGCAGTGCAAAGCAGTGCTCAGCTGCTGGCATGAGGTGCTGCGCCGAGCCGTGCCGAGCAGTGCCAAGCCATGCTGAGCTGGACCAAGCCACACCGAGCCGTGCTGAGCAGTGCCAAGCCATGCCAAGTCAGACCAAGCCACACTGAGCCGTGCCGAGCAGTGCCAAGCCATGCTGAGCTGGACCAAGCCACACCGAGCCGTGCTGAGCAGTGCCAAGCCATGCCAAGTCAGACCAAGCCACACTGAGCCGTGCCGAGCAGTGCCAAGCCATGCTGAGCCATGCCAAGCCGTGCTGAGTGGTGCCACTGCACAATCCCACCATTGTCCCACTCTGCCCCCACCAGCTCCCACCACCTGCACTGGGCACTGCTGCCATGCTGGGAGGGATGGGTCTGTGCCCACCCCGTCTCCCCTCCAGGGAGCCCAGGACCTGCCTGCTGTGTGGTGCACAAAGGGGGGCTGTCCCCCACCCCGACACGGCGGGACCCCCCCCTGGGCAGCAGCCATCTCAGCTGCTCCTCGCCAGCCCCTGCCCGGCCGGGTTGTTAATTGCAACGGGGGGAGGAATTAATGATCTTAATCCCTTCTTTATGATTGACCCGAGTAAAGACCATGAGGGCCCCCCCGCCCCGTTTCTGCCCTTTTCCTGGCCCCCATCCCTGGGGAAAGCGCCGGCAGCGTCAGCTGGGTCCCTGTCAGAAGGTGCTTAGAGCCCCGGCCACCGCATTAAGGGGCACGTGATGGGCGCCCGCGCCTTTGCACCGGGCAGCTTAGCGGCCTGGAGGGACGCCAGGGTTCAAGGGGACACCGCCAAGGTCGGGAGGCCCCAACCCACACCCAGGGGCTTCCCAGCCCTCTGCAGGACCTCCCCTGCAACCCCCCCCCTGCCAGGCACAGGCTGAGCAGCTCAAGTGACCGGTGACAGCACCCAGGCAAGGGGATCACTTGGCTGTCACCCTCTTCACCCTCCCCACTCCCACCCAGACCCATCCCATGGGTCCCCCCCAGCCCGGGATCCTCAGCGGGGGGTGGCAGCAGTGTTCTGTGGTCTGGGGGGCAAAGGCAGCTCTGCTCTCCCTCCCAGGGCTCAGCCTGACCTCGCTGCCATTGTCCTACCAGCTCCACAAAAAGGCTGCAAAAGGATTCCCGATGGTCCAGCACCCGGAGGAACCATGGCCAGCCGATGGACAGCGCATCATTTCCCACCAGAGGGGAGCAGGAGAGGAGCTTCCCATGAAAAACTGCCCAGCTGCGACTCCCAGCCCGCTCCCCTGTGTGATTCCACTGCACCACTGGGAAGCCATCAGCTCCCACCGACGGAAAAAGCCTCGTCCTCCAGAAGGGACTTCTGCTTTCCTTCAATCCTGAATAAACCAGCGCCCTCCCGGCGATGCCGCCGTCGCTCAGCCGTGCTCAGACACGGCCGTGCAGGGAGGAGAAAGCAGCAGAGCCAAAGCTGAGCTGCTCCCGGGCTCCCCAGACAAAGGCAGAATAGAAAAGTTGGGCTTTTTCCTAATCCCTGGCCGCTGGGTGGGCACTGGGGCGGCGGCTTTGTCTGCCCGGAGCAGACGGAGGATGAAGACGGAAGAGACCCTGGTGTCTTTTCAGCCTGGAGAAAGGCACTAATTGTCCCCTCCGCCGCGGTTTTGTCCCCACTTCCTCCCCCTGGCCAAGCCTCTGCCCGCCCAGCACGGCCCCCACGGCCCCAGCAAAGCCCTGGTGATGGATGGAGAACCAGGCAGACGGATGGACAGACTCAGCTGTGCCACAGGCAGACCTAAGGAGGGCACCCACCACCAGCATGTGCCCTTCTCCAAGGCATCCCAGGAAAGGTGGAGGTCAAGGGAGGCTGTAGCTGGAGGTATCTTCCCAGCTGGAGGTACCACTCACAGCTCCAGCGAGGGGCCAGAGGTGGGCCCCACGCTCCTCAACCACCCTGGCCAATATGGACAGGACCTCAGAATGGTCAGGATTGCAGGGCCACAGGTGGCAGAAGTGATGCACGGGGAGTCCCAAGACACCCTTGAGACACCCTGGTGTTTGAAACACACCCCGGGATGAGTAAGTAGAACAGGACCACCACTCTGTAGCACCGCCACGCGTCAGAGGGTCCAGCTGCAGTCCAGGTCAAAGGCTCAGGAGAACAAGCACCATCAGAAGGTGGTTCAAAGCAGCTCCAACGCCAGCGCCACAACACCCAACTCAGCCCCAAGTACCCAATTTCCACAGCACTGTTGAACCTGCTGCTCCCTCCCTTGGGTGACACAGGCCAACCAAAAGTTGGTGGTGATGTCTCATCACAGCCTCATTGACCAGAAGTCAGGCATCAGATGACAGACCAAGGGGCTACCTAACATCTCTGACCACACAAGGGAGCGCCATCAAGTCTTGATCTGCTGCCAGGGACTCAGCCAGGCCACGTGGACTGCTGGCAGGGCTGAGAGACTCACAGCACTCTTAGCTGCTGCTTCTGCCTAAGCCATGTGGGGAAACAAGGTCAACCAAGAGAGGAATCAAGCCATGATCTCCCAGGGCTGAACATCTCTGCAGGACACCCATTTAGGGAGAACATGGTGCCTGATAACCGGGCACAGGCACCCTGAGGCAAAGACAAGGAGGTTATTGCAAGCCATCACCTCTGTCAACTCAACAGCCCCCAAGCTCTGCTCTTCGCATTCATCCTCCCAAAAACCGGTCCAGCCAGAAGATGGACTTCTGGAAGCACCATGGAAGTTACCATCACCCACTAGGTGTTCTCCAGACATCAAGAGAGGACGCCCAGGCCTGGGGAGGTTTAGGCAGTGTCATGAACACTCAGCCTCACCCTGGGCAGGGTAACGAGCCAGAGGTACGAGGGGTCACCAGATGGGCAATGTGCATGGAGATAGTTCATTTCCCATGTCCACAACATCCTTCCAAGGGCCAGTTGTGGCAGCCACTCTGCTCATCTCTGCTGCCGAGGTGGCACTAAGGGACTTTAAGAAGCCAACTCCTGAATTAAAAAGGCTATGGAAGATTAAATCCAGCATCTGGAGTTAGCTCTGGAAGCAGATGGTGAATCATCATGGTGCACAGAGTGGCTTTCACCCGGCTCCTCTTGCAGGCAGCCACTCTGCTCTGGTGGTGCCTCCCAAAAGCAGCTCTGGACACACACACAGCCTGGCCAGCAAAAGATGTGCCCTGCCAGGCACATCCTCCAGAGATGGCATGGTGAGGCCACGCCACCATCCCGCAGATGCCCAGAGGAGTAGGTAGGAGGTGATGCCACCTCTGCAGCTGGGGTCCCTATGCCAGGGCTCCAGCAAAGATGCATTTTCTGCTCACTGGTGGTGGGTTTCCCCACATCACCCTATGGCTGCTGTGGGCTTCCCAACCCACCAGTGCACAGGGACACCCAACTCGGGCAAATGCACCCAAGCAAGAGCCTGTCACCAGCATGCCCTGGTGTTGCCTAATGAGGCAGCTACCTACACCCTGGACTTCTGAGAAGGTTATCAGCGTGGAGAGCACAAGGATGTCCCCAGGGACACCACCACCTCCACGCGCATCCTTGAACCACACTGCTGGCCTGGAGCCACTGCCACAGGGACCAACCTGCGTCTGGGGCCACCCTGAGCCACCCCACTGGGAAACACGGCTCCGTCCTGCTCCGTGGGACCACGGTTAAGGATTAAGGAGTCTTAAATGTCAGCCGACCAGGCGCTCCCTGGAAATCCACTTATCTGCGCTGCCACTCGGCGCGGCCGGAGCGGGGCGGTTATGGAGATAACGCGATTTGCAGCGTCCACCCAGCACTGCGGGGCTGCGGGTGCCCTGCGGACACCGCCAGGCACCTCCTCCCTCCTCCCCTCACCCAGCTGCTGCCCGGAGAGCTGGGTGACGGCCGCTCGGCTCAGCGGGGGCTGCACCCACCTGCAGCACCCCCCCCTTCCCCAATTCGGGGGGACGAGGGGGGCTTGGCAGCCTCACCTCCCCGGCACTCATCCACCCCCAAAGCTGCGCCAATTCGCTGCCCAAATCCTAAAACGACTGTAACTAAAACCCACCAGATTGAGCCTGGGGAAGGGCCCCCCCCTGCTCCCCCCCCTCCAAATGGGATTGAACAGATCTGCGCTCGCACGAGCCCCGCTCGCAGCCAAGCAGCATCTGACACTCACGCGCGGTGGCATGGCTCTGCCGCGCGCCCACTCCCCCCCCTTGGCACTGCCCCGCCGAGCGCTGCCGGCCCGCAGACCAGGCACCGCTCCCAGCCCAGCAGAACCCCTCCAAAGCCCCCCCAGACCCTCCTGGAGAAACCCCAGCTAGACCAAGGGAGGTCCCCGAGGTGCGAATGGCCCAAGACTGGGCTGAACGGCCCAAGGGTGTTGGGGCCAGGTGACTGGGGGGCAAGTGGTGCCCAGCAGCAGATGCCAGCATCGACAGGCAACCCAGTGAGAGCCCCAGGAGCCACCACAAAGGGCAGCAGGGGGGCCAGGCAAGGCTTGGCGCCAGGGAGACCCACATACAGCCTCACCAAGGCCAAGCTAAGACGTGTGAACTGCTCCCCTTAACAGATGGGGCGATTACAGAGCAAATCACACGGGGTCTAAGCGAGAACCAGGTCACGGAGAGCCCAACCAGCAGGAGCAGAGCTCTGAGAAGTTAGTTAAAAATAAGAAAAAAAGTTGTAGGCACAGCCACATGGGAGTATTGGATGGTGCAAGAGCCCCAAATCCATCAGTGCCACTTCCAAGTGCCACCTCCAATGGTGCCCAAATCCATTAGTGCCACCTCCAAGTGCCACCTCCAAGAGTACTCCAGCCTGGAGAGGTCCCCTTGTGCTCCCAGTTCTCTCAAAACCTCATCCCTCCACATCCCACCAGGCAGCTCCGTGGTGGCAGAGCACAAACCGAGGGGCTGCTTCAGCTCCCAGGATCTCCCAGGCAGTGGGAAGAGCCAGTGTGCCCGTGTCAGCACCTGTGTCACCATCACCACCAGCAAGCGAAGCAGTACGTCAGCAGCAGGAGCACAGGAACCAGCTCAGGACATTTGGGTTTGGGCATTAACGGGTGGTGGAGACCTCGTGGTCCTGGTGATGAACCCCCCCCACCTCAGAGGTGGCAGGGCAAGGCCAACACCTCAGTTCCTGCGCCCCATGGACTGAGGAAGGAGCTGTGCAAGCCAGGGTGTGGTGAGCGCCCAGCCCACCAGGCCGTGCTCCATGGGCTGTGAAGACATTGGCATCCAAGAGGCATCTCCACCACTCACATCAGAACCACCCGGAGGGCTGGGGCTCTGCTGCTCCTGTGCTGGTGAGATTATGGTGTGTGACCCCCACCCCCCAGTGCCCGATCACAGAATCATAGAATCATAGAATCATGGTTGGAAGGGACCTCCAGGGTCATCAAGTCCAACCTTTATCCCATCATATTCCTAACCATTAGACCATCAGACCATGGCCTCAAGTGCCTCATCAACCCGTTTTTTGAACACCCCCAGGGACGGTGACTCCACCACCTCCCTGGGCAGCCTATTCCAGTGCCCAACCACCCTCCCAGTAAAGAAGGTGGATCCTGACGGGAATGGCTCTGACCGCCAGGCAGGCGGAGGAACCGTGGGGGAGCCGGCAGGGACGGCGAGCGGCAGCCATGGACAGATGTCTGAGAGGACAGGGAATAATCCCGTCTTCCTCTGGGAGGATTCGGGTCGCCCGGCCCTCGCCGGGGGTTTATCCATTGTCTGGATCTGCCGGCCGTTGTTATTTTTGGTCAGAACCGCGCTTTGCTTGGCCTGGCTGGCAGGAGGGAAACAGGAGGAAGAAGAAGAGAAAGGCGTGGAAGGCTGCTTGGCCAGGGCTTGTCAGGGGGAAGAAAAGCAGCTCGGCTCTGGGAGGGGGAAGTGGGGCACCCCACAGTCTGTGTGGGTCTCCTCCCAGCCCCACAGCCTGGCTGAGCACAGCCAAAACTCGCTGCAGCGATGGGGCTGGCCAGCCCAGGCACCCCAGCCTCCCCCGGGGCCTGGGGGAATTGCTTCCAGTAAGCCCAGTAAGCCCGGTGAACCAGAGAGGCTTGGGAGGTTTTGGGGGCAAGTCCTGCTGCCCAGCTGCCAGCACCCTCCTGGGACCATCTCCAGCAGCAAAAGAAAGCGCAGGGGAGCTCCCGCGGGGATGGACAAGCCCTGGTCACTGCCAGCACCATGCCAAGCCCTGCATGAGCCTCAGGTCCACCCAGATGGGCCAGAAATGGCTGGGGAGCCTCGTGCAGGCAGGTCTCCAACCCCTGGACTGTGGACCTGGGCAGGTCCCATCCATCCTCCCGGATGGCTTGGGCTGACCAACGCTGCGGGTCACAGCTCAGCCAGCCCCTGGGACCCGCACCCATCTCCCCAAGCTGGGCACGAGGGGAGGTGCAGATGGAGCACCCAAGAGCTCCCGGAGTGAAGAGGCACATCCATGCTCCAGGACTCAGCGCTTCTCCCCAGCTATCTGGCAGTGCCACGGGGAGCAGCTCCACTCACCAGCGAGGCAGAGCTCCCCACCAAGGCAGGGCTCCCCACCAAGGCAGAGTTCACCACCAAGGCAGAGCTCACCACCAAGGCAGAGCTCCCCACCAAGGCAGGGCTCCCCACCAAGGCAGAGCTCACCACCAAGGCAGGGCTCCCCACCAAGGCAGAGCTCCCCATCCTCCTGCCATCCCCTCTCCACCGCCGCCACTCTGCCTGCAAAGCACCAAGACAATAAAAAGCTGCCTCCCCGCTCGGTGGGCTCTGACTCCTGCAGAGATGGAGGCAACGCCACACAAATCACCTCTCCCCAGCTCTCCCCGCGCTCAGCACCACTTGTCATTCAAGCAAACCCCGTGGCCTTTAAGCTGCCAAGGTACCAGAGCTGCTCCAGAATCGGAGTTCGCTCGGCTCCTGCCCTGGAGCAAGGAATCTGAAACGCTGCCACTGGAAACGAAACAGAGCATCCGTCATTTCACTTGCCAGGAATATATCCAGCCCCCAAAAAAAGAAATACTGCCTGCTGGAGAGCCAGCAACAAAAGCCCTCGGTTCCACTGGCGAAGCAGAGCCGGGCAGCAGGTATTTCTACCCGGCCCTGGTTCTCTGCTGAATCCAAACCCACCCGGAATCAGAGGAGTGGTGGGGCTGGGTCAGGGTGGGGACAGGGGGACCCCGCCTGGGGTGCTACAGGGAAACCCGTGGATTGGGGGGAAGGAGGCAGGTGGCAGAGCTGGGGGTGGCAGAGGCAGGGCTGGGGGGTGCCCTTGAGAAGCCGCCCTGCCCGTGGGCACTGCCAGCACCCTGCCCGCAAGCCCTCCTGGCCAGGCAAGGTTGTCCCCCCCGGCCATTCCCAGTCGCATCCCCAGGAAAAGGAGCAGTGTGTTCCCAGCCAGCCCAGCCCCCAGCCCAGGCACGCCAACCCAAATATCTGCAAGAGGCGCTCCCCTCCATGGGAACGGCGGCTCCACACGGAGTTCACATGCCCCAGCAATGCCTGATTAAACTCCCAAACTCCGAGGGAATACCCCTGAGGCTGTCTGAAGATAAGCTCGGAGCTGGGCTGCTCTCAGGAAATGCAGGAACCGGGAAAGAGCAATCTCATTTTTCCTTTCAGATCCAGAATAGCACAGGGCAAAGCCCAGCACGCTCCAGCTCGGACACAAGAGCTCACCCAAATCCTCTGCCATGCACCCCAGGAGCTTCCCACCCCCCAGCATGACCAGGAGGTCACAGGTGACCCCAGCACAGAGGTGGTGGGGATGGAACCACGGAGCCCAGGACAACTCAAGGCAAGCTGAGCATGACCTGCTGGGCTCCGTGTGCCAGGCTGGGAGATGTTGGGCAAGAGGACAGTGCTGGAGACCTGGATGGAGGGAAAGCTGCTGCCACAAGGCCAGAGGGTACCAGAGGATGGGGACACTTGCTGCCAACACCTCCAGGACCTGTCATGTTCTGCAGGTGCTCCATCATTTCGGTTCTTCCTGAAGAACACTCAGACACCAGTTTCACCAGTCCTCAGGTCTCCTGTGACCCTCACTGCCCTTCTCCTCCCCTTTGGCTTTTCCATGACAGGCAGTTGTCACGGTAGTCCCAGCTCTCCCCAGCCATCCACACGCTCAAGAGCAGTCAAGGAAACCATATTGGTGCAGTGCCCAATGCAATGGGTGAGCTGAAGCATCCCGGGATAAAGAAGAAGGAGATGATGCTTCTCCCTTTCAGACCTGCTGGATCCCAGGGAGCAACCAGCTCCCCACCCTCCAGGAGTGCGGAACCACAGGGAGGGTTTGCACCATGTCTTGGGGATCAAGGAGTGATCCCAGGGGTGCCCTGTCCTTGCTGTCATGGTGAGACGCCACAACGCTGGTTTCAATGGCAACCAAACATCACGTCATAAGCTGGAAGTTCTACCTTCAACCAGGAGCATGGCTAGGAAGGAGACCTACACCCAACACACACCGTGCTGCTGGATGGGCAAATGTGTCTGAGACGAGAGGAGCACAGATGATGCACCTGCCCAAGCCAAGTTCTCCTCTGGAGCTGATGTCTAACAGCTCTCTTGGTTCTTGACACTTCTTCAAGAATCAGCCCAAAAGGAAGGGTCTCTTCCTCCCCTGAAGGATGCTCTCAGAGGATCGAAGAACAGCGGTCTTGGGCAACCTGACAGGAGGAGTCATTAGGAAAACAATTCCCGGAAAACTGTTGGGACAAGAAGTCCTGCCTCGGGGATGTGGTGGCATGGCAGGGAGGGGTTGTACCAGCAAGGCCCAGCTGCTGTCTTTGACTGGATACCAGTTGGACTGCAGAAAGCATCTGGACTGCTGCAGAACACTTGGATTTTCACTGGGTGTCTTGCACACAGCCACAAGACCTTTCTGTGGCCTTTCCATCTACAAAGGGGGCGTATAAGAAAGGTGGAGAGAGACTTTTCACCAAGAGAGATGGAGAGAGACTTTTCATGGCCTGTCATGACGGGACAGGGGGCAATGGTTTCAACCACGAGAGGGCAGGTTGGGTTGGACATCGGGAAGAAACATTTTACCCTGAGGGTGGTGAGACACCGGCACAGGTTGCCCAGAGAAGCTGTGATCTCCCATCCCTGCAAGTGTTCAAGGCCACGTTGCACAGGACCATGCCCTGCCATGGCTAGGAGGCTGGACTGGATGATCTTCGAAGGTCTCTTCCAACCCAAACCATCCTCTGATTCTACAGTAATTTAACTACCAGCACTGTGCCTTACCAAAAATGCACAAGTGAGATGGGTGAAGCTGGCAGATCTCAAAGAACCTGCCACGGGACAGTCAGAAAGCAGAGCTGGGGCCCTGGGAGGGGGGAAGGGGCCACCACCACTACAAGCCACAACATGAGTCAGGATAGGGGAACCCTCAGGTGCAGGATGCACAGTAAGAAACAGAGGAGCTCACTCTATGAGTGACCTTGAGGAGAGCCACCATGGAAAATAACATCTACAAGGTGTCACAACACTGAAGAGACAGGGAAGAGCCACAAGACTGAGCCTTGAGCATGAAGGAAAGACCATGTGGTAGGCACTGGAAAGGGCTCAGTGTGGTGAGCTTCTCACACTGGAGATAGGCTGAGGGGACCTGATCACCAGGTGTAAGCATCCTACTGGACTCACTGGTCCTTCCTGGCCCCAGGCTCTGAAAGTCTACAAGTTACACATCAATGCTCCTGCCTTTCCTCACTTCCCCAAAGCTGAGGAACAAGGTGGCAAGCTGGAACGACAAGGAACAAGCAGGATGTGGTTGTCACAGTTGGTGCCTGTCACATGGTGGTCCACCCCTTCTCCCTCCATCCCAGGGTAGGTTCAGAGCCCCCAGCCTCCTCCCAGAGACTGCCCTGCAAGAGAACTGCCTTCCTTCACCCATGAAGAAGGGTTTGAACCCATGACCCCCTGAAACCCAAACCCCACATCCCCATCTCCGGTTGGGTCCTCCTGCCACAGTGCTGGCAAGCCCCTGAGGTGAGAGGAACAGGGCATCCACTTGAAGGGTTGATGTCCCCACTGTCTAATCTCAAATTCCATGATGGACATCCTCCTCCATCTCCTGCTTTCTCCAGACTGTTCCATCTCCTTCTCCTCCCTCTTCCCCATACTGGCATTTTCTTGCCAGGGAGTCCTGCACCTCGCCCTCGGTGACCTCCTCCATGGTGGATGAGCCCAAGCCAGCCTGAGGGATGAGCAGGGGTTGTGAGGGCAAAGCTGGGCAGGGAGCCCCAGGAGCCTCCGTCCCTCAGTGAGCAGGAGCACGGGGGGGACTTGGTCTTACAGGAGGTGGATGGAGAAGAAAGAATCCCATTCCTGCAGCTAGGATGAGCCACTGGCATTTTAGGGACTGTCCATGACACCTTCCTTGGTCTTCTGACGGGTGGGGAGCACATCCAAGGCGTGACTGAGGGCAGGGTGGGGAAGGCACATTTCCATCCCAAGGGCTTCACAAACACTGATCCTTGGGGATCCTCTCTTTTTTTCCTCTCTTGGTAGTTTTTGACACATTTGACATAGGGCACATCCAGGTGAAGGGCAAAATAAAAGTCACCAGCAACTCCTGACCAGGTTCCCTTGGACCAGCACAGCTTCCCCATCCCTGTGCACCCTGGAGGGACCCATGTGCCCTCCCTGCACCTTTCTCCCGCACATCATGAAGCTGAATGGCAGCACCTGGATGCTTCTTTCAGGATTTGGCAGAGAACAAGGCACATTTTCACATTCTAGCAACATATCCAAGCCAAACCCCCACGCCAGGTCACCCCCAGGCTCTCCCTGGCCCTCAGGACCGAGGGAAGCAGCCAGCACCCACGGGGAACTCAGGATGGGTGTCTCCAGGGGATGGCCGTGGACGTCCTTGTGTCCCCGCAGCGGGTGGCCCCGCTCCAGCTCAAGGGGTTTAAGCTGAAGCAGTGCAAGTCCCTCCTGCAGCCCCCCGAGGCGTAAGGCTCCCTGAGCTCTTAATGGGCTTACGGAGCTGCTGGGACCAGAGTGGCTCCCCAGCGCAGGGGCTGGGGGGACTTAAAGGCGCCGCCAGCCAGAGCCCCCCACGGCACCACCGGCACCGCCCATCCCTGGCACAGCCAGGGCCCCCGCCAGCCCCGTCCTGACAGCGACCGCTGACCGCGCCGAGCGCTCAGCCTGGCCCAAACCTCACGTGCCCTCCGTCCCCTGCTCAGCCACGAGGACAAAAGAGGACGTGTGTGTCCCCCAGATGCCCTGTCCTTACGGCAGCTCTAATCCCCGCCCCTCTGTGCCACCAGTCCCTGGCATCCCCAGGGGACAGCAGAGACAACAGGTGCCAGGGCAGAGAGGAATGGCCCAGGTACCCCACGCTCGCCCGCTCCCACCCGCATGGGCACCCACACCCCCATGTCTGAACCTGCACCCCACTGCTCACCCCACACCTCACCCCACGCGTTCCACATCTCACCCCTCGTCACACCCCACTGTGTCACTCAGGGCCATACCAAGCCCACACAGTGGGACCAGGGGGTGACTGGCATCAGGGCAGGAGCACCTGCAGGGTCCCCGCTCTCCAGGGGCTCAGACACCCCTCAAATTCACAGGGTGACAGGGGCACCCTGCCTGGTGAGGATGGAGGGGCCAGCACACCATCCCGTGCCATCCCAGGGAAATCCTGGTTTTCCAGGCTCGAATCAAGCACAGGGGACTGGGAATGACAGCATGGCCATCCAGGGAAAATCCTGCTGGAGAACGGCAGAACCCCATCCCCAAGAAGCCCAGGCAGTGCTGCCAAGGTAGCCCCTTGCCAGCCCCTCCCCACCCTGCCACATTCCAGGAGCGACAGCTCTGCCTTCCTGCTCCAACAGATTTTGGGGGCTTCGACTCCAGCGCGTAGGTTTGTGCCTTCAGGTATTTTCAGAGGGGGAATAGATTAAAAAAAAAAAAAAAGCAAAAAAACCAACCCACAAACCTGGGCACGCCACTGAGCTCCTGTGATTCCCGTATCAGCTGCTGTACACGCACACGGCGTGGAAAAATCCTTAGGAAATTTCTGCTAAAAATAAAAAAAATAAAGGAAAACCCAGAGGAGGCTGAGCTCGCCGGACACAGCGCGCCAGGAGGGGCTGACAGAGCTGTTACGGTCTATTGGGCCAATAATCCACAAACTAAGACGGATTTATTGTACATGGCAGATCGTAACAGCTCCAAAGAAACCATCACTGTCTCCCGGTGCTTAAAATTCACTTTCTTGGGGGGGAAAAAGGGCCAAAATATGGCTTTATGAGATAAGATGCGTGGTTGCACCATTCTGTGACAGACAGAAGCCTGTGCAAACACATACATGGGTTTTTTTCTTGGTATATAAATAAATAAAATATCTCCTCTTCCAAGGCGAGCGCGACTGCATTACCCGGCTCGGAGCGCTGTCGTTACCACCGGATTACCCGGCTTGGTTTCACCTCCCTTAGCAAGATGGATTTGCAGGACCTTGTTTCCTCCCCAGTATTACCACCCGAACCCACGAGGAGATAAAAAATAAATTCATTAAAGCCAACTTGAGCCCTCGCACACGTTTGTCGTGCTGGGATGGGTGGGTTTGGGTTCCCCCTCCTTGGAAGGTCCAAGTCTCCAAGGAGGGAGATGCCGGTGCAGAGAGCAGGCTCTTCCCACCGGCACGACACCGTGCTGGGATGGGATGATACTTAAAAAGGAATAATAATAATGATGAAGGGCACAGACAGTGCTTTCTTTTGCAGCTTTGTTTCTGGGAGGACAGGAGCCAGCGCGGAGGAGCAGGACCAGGAGCGGGACCAGCCCGACCCCGGCGGTAATTGCAGCGTCTGTTGGAATCACTGTGCCGCTGGATATCACGCTAGGCCCGGCGGAGAGCTTACCGGCTGCCTGATCATATCAGACGGGGATCAAAGAGGCTCAGCTAACGGGTTTAGTGTGCGGCTCGTCCCAGCCGGCACTGCCGCCGAGGGGGGGGACCCAGCTCCCCCGGGGGGGCTGCACACCCGGCGTGCTCAGAGGGTGCGTGTGGGAGTGAGCATCCCCTGGCAGGCGATGCCCAGGGGTGCCTGGCGAGGCCGTCAGCCCCAAAGTCCCTCTCAGTGTCATGCCTGGATGATGGGTCAGGCAACACCATGTGCTCGCCCTGCCAGCACCCACCAGGCCTCCTGGGTGCACCCCAAAACCATCCCAGGGGGGTGCAAGTGGTGGGATGCCCAAGCAAGAGACCATGGCAGCAGCGTTCAGCCACACCTGGAGACTTGGGGCACCGGGACGGGTGCAGGCAGGGGGTCTGTACAGGGTGCCCCTGCTTCAGCACCCCCAGGGAGCCACAGGGAGCCATGTGCCGGGACTGGCCCGGCGGCCCCAGGGAGGGAGTGGAGCCGTAATTAGAGCAGAGGCTGTGAGTCAGCAAACGATGCGTAACCTCCCGAGGTTGACAATGAGGCAAAAGATGGCAGTTTCGACCGAGAGCGCCCGCTGAAAGGGCACATTTAGATATGCAAGGAGCAGCAACTCCCCACGACTGCGGGGCTGCAAACCACGTTGCTCCACCATCACCCACTGCTGCCAGGGCTTGGACGCCCTTCTCCAGAATCATGGCAAAAAGAGACACGGTCGGTCACAGCCCAACCCCTGTGGGAGCGAGGTAGCAGGGACTGCCTCTAAAATCCCACTGTTCGGGGGGGAAGACGCCAGCCATGCCCTCCCCCAGCACCCCTGGGGAGTCAGTATGGCCGGGCTCCACGGCCAACCTTACTCCAGATGCCCTAGAGAGGAGCAGCCGGCAGAGTGATCCTCCTGGCACCACCAATCCTCCCGGCACCACCAATCCTCCCAGCATCACCAATCCTCCTGGCACCACCAATCCTCCTGGCACCACCAAGCCTCCCGGCACCACCAATCCTCCTGGCATCACCAATCCTCCCGGCACCACCAATCCTCCTGGCACCACCAACCCTCCCAGCACCGCCAATCCCCTCAGCATCGCCCATCCTGCACCGCGCTCACCAGCGATGCTGAGGGCAAGGTCTGGCTTGGAGGCAAACTCCAGCTCCAGCCACAGGCCCAGCCTCCCCCTGTCTCTGGGGGGGTCCAGGGGGGGCTGCAGGCAGGTAGGGCCCCGCCACGCAGCTGCCCTCGGCGAGTTTAATTAACCCCGGCAAGCAATCGTTAAACGGCCAGCCCGAGCAATCGATGCGGAAGGGGCAGCTTGCTGCCGAGGGACCATCTGCTCCGGGGGGGATGGCGGCTCGACGTGTCCCCCCCGACGTGTCCCCCCCGCTGCCCTCCGCCTGCCGGGAAGCCACCGCAGGGCAGCTGGTTTGGGGGCCCGATCCTGAGCTAAATGTGGGGTGACTGCCCCCGGCTGCGATGGGAGCCGTGGGCCCCTCCACCCCTCGCCTCCACACTCGCTTCGCTTCCCGTAAGCCCCAGGTCCCTGAGCCACGTGATTTCCTACACATCGCAGCCCCCCCGGCACAGAGCCCGCCAGGGGGTCCCTCCACAGCAAACCAGTCCCCACAGCCAGGATGTGGCTGAAGGAGAGCTGGGCAGGGATGTGGCCAAGCACCCTCCTCACCCCGCAGCTGCTTCCACCCCTGAGATGAGGTTGAGGCAGTCTCAGCCCCAGGGGCACAGGGCTTTGTGTCTTTTGGTGCACCCAGCCTCCAAGCTCCCAGGGGAATTCTCAGAGGGATGCTCCTGGCATCCCAGCACCACCCAGGGTACCAGTCACCATGCCATGGGGCACCACACTCCTTCCCACCCCGCCTGCCCTGCCTGCCCAGGCAGAGATGCCCCACAGCAGCCCAGTGGGAGAGCAGCTGGACAACCCAACCCTCGTGGGCAGGAGGCAGCAGGGAGACCCATAGAGTCATAGAATCATAGAATCATTATGGTTGGAAGGGACCTCCAGGGTCATCAAGTCCAACCTTTATCCCATCATATTCCTAATCATTAGACCATTAGACCCCTGGAATAGCTCCCACTGCAGGAGGGAAACTGAGGCAGGGAAGGGCTGGGATGTGCCCACCCACTTGATGCCAGTGAAGGGACCCAGCTTTGGGTTTTCCGTGCTCCTCCCCATCCTGTGGCCACCCCAATACGGGTGTGCACAGCAGGGCACAGGGAGAAGAGGTTTTGCTGTGGCCAGCAGAAACGCCAGCCACATCGTGCAGTGTCTGCCCACGCTCCAGTGACAGCCTCTGCCCCCCTGGCACCCACCCACGCCTTCAAACTCCACGGGCAGCCCTGGCCCTTCTCCAACCCCACACTTCCAAGCTTTTCCTTACTTGCTTTTATTTCCATGGATAAATAAATGATGCGCAGTGCTGCGGGGCAGCGGGGCCAGGTGGGGTGGAGGGCCAGGAGGGACCCAGGAGCTGCTCCCCACTCTGGGCACTGACTCCAGCTCCAGAATGGGGTCCGTGGACAAGTTTGGGATGGGTGCAGGGAGACCCCTGTCCCCTCACCCCGTGGTCACCCCTCAGGAGGGCCTTTGGGGGCAGCTGGGGGTGCAGCCAGCAGCAGCAGCCCAGGGCAAAGCCGGGGGGGGGGAAGAGCAGGATTTTGTCCTTCAGGATGAGACTCGGTGAGCCTGGTGTCCCCAGCAGCGCCACTCCTCCCTCTCCTAGGAGAGGACCTTCTACCATCATCACACCCCACCCGGCTCCCAGTGCCACCATGTCCCAAAAAGCCCCTGGGGACACGGCACTGGCCTGACCACCACTGGGTGACACAGATGGAGCCCAGCCCTGCGGTGGGGAGCGCTGGAGGTCCAGATGCTGGGCATGGAGCTGCAGGCATCCCCCTCCTGGCCTGGATCTGTCCCCCACCCTCGGGAGGACAGGGGACACCCCCAAGGAGGAGGAGGGCTGCAATCCCATGGGAAGAAGGAAAACACTGTGAGGAGCTGTTGGCACTACCAGGGACCACACAAGGGACAAGGGACAAGCGCTGGGACATGGCACGTGCCTGGCGCCAGGAAAAAGCCCTGCCCTCATCTCCTGAACCCCCGGGGCAGCAGGGAGAGTGCAGCTGCTGCCAGCCCAGGGCAGGCAGGGGACAGATGGGTCCCCAAGCCAGCCGCGACTGGCAGGGTTCAGAGTGACCCACATAGCAAAAAAAGTGGCTTCATGGCACTCCTTGCCCCGGGACTGGGAGACACCTCGTGCTCCTCTTCACCACCTCGCACTGCCCCGGACCTGCAGACGCCCAGGGGAGGGGACCGTGCAGTTCTCCCCTCTCTGGCAGCAGCAGCTCAGTGGGAAGGGGATGGTGATCCCCACACACACCCCCTGGCACCGCAGCACCATGGCATGGGCACAGGTACCAGCTCGAGGGGCACCTCTGCTCCACCACAAAGTCCTGGTGGGTTCAGCTCCTGGCTGGTGATGACTGCTGGGATCACTGTGAGAATGGGCTCAGGCTCCAGCATGGATCTGGCTGGGGGAGGGCTTGCCAGGACATCCCACCGCACCTGAGCTCCCAGGGAATACTCAGAGGGATGCTCTGGGCATCCCGGCATCGCCCAGGGTACCAACCACCCTCCTGCTGGGGTGGGGATGGGGTGTTCCTTCCCACCCTGCCTGCCCTGGCAGGGACATCCCATGGCAGCCCGGTGGGAGAGCAGCCGGACAATCAAACCCCTGTGGGCAGGAGGCAGCGGGAGACCCCTGGAATAGCTCCACTGCAGGAGGGAAACTGAGTCAGGGAAGGGTTGGGATGTGCCCAACCGCTTGGTGCCAGTGAAGGGACCCAGGTTTGTTTTTTGTGCTCCTCCCCATCCCCTGGAATGTGCAAGGAGGGGGGCAGGGAGCAAAGGGGAAGCAGGAATGAGCCCCCCAGGCACTGCCAGCCCCCAGCAGCACAGCACGGGGTGTGAGGCAGGAACACATCCTCAGCTGGAGGTCCTCCTCAGCACCCCCAGGCAGGATCTGGCCCCCAGCTGCCTGCTGGTCTTCACCACCACATGGATCCAACCCCACAGGCCGTGAAACGCCCGAGTGAGCAGCAGCTGGATCTACCAACATCACCCCAGTGCAGCATCTGTGGGGCCAGCACCCAGCCCCCCAAGCCAGCGCTGAGCCCCTCGAGCAGATGGTCAGCCCCCTGACCCAGTATGTGACCCCTAAGCTTCTGCTCAGCCCCCCAGAATGGTGCTCCACCACCCAAGCCAGTGATCAGACCCCCAGACTGGTGCTCAGGCCCCAAAACAGCACTCGACCCCCCAGACCAGGGCTTGACCCCCAAGCTGTTGCTCAGCCCATTGAAGTGGTGCTCAGCTCTCCAACCCAGTGCTCGACGCCCCAGACCAGTGCTTGACCCCCAAAATGGTGCTCAACCCCCAAGCAGGTCCTTAGCCCCCTAAAATGATGGTTGACCCCAAGATAGCGCTCAGCCCCCAGTCTGGTGCCTGACCCCCAAGCTGGTGCTCAGCCTCCTAAAATGGTCCTTGACCCCCAAGTCCCCCTCAGCCCCCTGGAACAGTGCTTGACCACCGAGCCCAGCCTCCCAGCAAGGGTCAGTCCCACCAGCAGGTGCCCAAAGCAGGGATGGCTCCGCTTCACCCCCCCACAGCACCCACGGACCCAGGGGAGAGGTCTGGGATGCCGGGAGAGGAATTCCCCCAGGGCCAGCCCTGCCCTGGGCAGACACGGAGGAGAAGGGACAGGGACACAGCTGTGCTAGGGTCACTCCTGCCTGTCCTTGACCACTCCAGTTTCTTCCCAGTACACATACTGGTCACATGGTACTGTGGAAAGGCAGGATGGCCTGGAGGGGGGGTGTCTCCTCAACTGAGGTCTCCCCAATTTCCTTTGCCTCCAGTCTCCACATCTCCCCCCTCCATCACCGAAGGGACATGGGAGCACCATGGCAGGGACACCGGTCCTCCCCCTTGGCTGTGGGAGGGGAGTGCCCCCAGTGCAGCAGGGACCCTCCATGTCCCGGAGAGGACCCCCTGTCCCCTCTTCCCAGCACTTCCCAGGGCAGCAACACCACCAGGGAAGCTGAGATTGCCAGGGCTCTGCCAGGAGCCCTCCCAGAAGTCCTCCCAGTCCCACAGCCCCGGAGCCACCAAGAGAGAGCAGAGCTTTATCACCTGAATATTCAGCACCAGGTCCCCAGCTAATCCTGGGAAGCTGCCACATGGCAGGATGGTTTGCAGGATTCCACCCGGGATGCTCGGGNGGCCATTGGGATGAGCTGCTGGAGCTGCCACCCCACAGCCCAGTGTCAGTTCTCTCCAGGGTTAGGCTGGCTGTGGCTCACCAAGATGTCCCCCCCCCAAAACACCCCATCCCCATCACCCACTGCCAATCCTGCCCCCTGCAGCCAGCACCAGCCGGGGGCAGCCTGGCCCCTGCGGACCCCCAGGACCTGCTGTTGGCCCCAGCTCCTCTGCTCCTCCCTGGCTCTGGCATCTCCGGACTCACAGACACAGCCCCATCACCACCCTGTCCCCCTGTCCCTGTGACCCCCAGCCCTGCACAAACCCAGGGCATGGATCCAGCCTGGTTTAATCTTCACGGTGCATCAGCAGTGGAGAAAAAAAAAAAAATCACCTTTTTTCCTTTTTTTTTTTGGCTCTTAATCTTCACCTGGGGTCATATTTACTAATCCCCTCGCTAATCCCCCAACGCCTTCGCAAAGAAAAAAGCCCCATCCTCTGCCAGCCCGAGCTGGGGAGCACCCAGAGCCCGGCCAGGCCCCTGGGCACTGTGGGCTTCACACTCAAGGTGACTCCGGTCCCGAGGTGGCCAAGCCCTGACTTTAAAGGGTTTTTATTTAAGGAACCCGAATGGGAGGATGGGGGGAAGGAAGGTGACATGGCAGCAGGGAGCTGTGGGCAAACAGGGGATGGGGGTGAAGCCGGGGGGGCTCGGCTCCACTGAGGGGCTCAAACATTCAGGAATATTTAGGAAAAGGATGAGAAACCACCTCCTACGGAGGATTCCATGGAAAACCACCCACCGACGGCTTGCACCCCCCAGCCGAGGTGCACATGGCCCCCCAGGAGCATCGCCCACCGCTGCCCCCAGCCCTCCGGACACGCAGGGCCCTGAACTGGGGGTGTGGGCAGCAGCACTGCTCTTCCCTGCCTCAGTTTCCCTATGTGCTGGGATGACAGGGCATCCCCCCTTCCTGGGGATCCATCCAGCACAGGCTGCCCTTGAACTGCCTCCAGGTCCCATCGGTGCTGGGGGGGGCACGTGTGGGAACCATCCTGGGGGTCTGCAGATGGAGAGACAGGAGTTCCTGGGGGTGGG
>VZRW01000705.1:487244-515749 GCA_013398125.1 Aegotheles bennettii | reverse complement strand
TCCCCCTCGCCTCCCTGCCCCCTTCCCCAATTTGTTGATTGTGTTGGAATTGTCGGAGTTTGTAACAGTAACTTTCAGAGAATATTGTACTACAGAGGAAATTGCACTCAATAAAAATGATGAAATAAGCCCCATCCCTCTCCTTGCCCTTCCCTCCTCGCCTCGGGGCTGGGCGAGCGTTTGCCATGAATATTCATCTGGGGACCTGGCAGCGCTCCATGGCTCCTGGACTCACCTCCAGCTTTGATGCCGATCAGATCTGGCTCTTTGTAAATGAAGTCACTTTATTCTCCATGATCCCTATCGGAGGCTGCTTGCTGCACAGGAGCCAGGAGCAGGGGTTTTCTTGGCAGGGGTGTTTCCACGCAGTCTATTTCAGAGGGGGGGGAACCCACGCTGGAAGCACGGACAGGGGTGCAAGTGCCACCAGCCCTGGGGGAGCATGGTGGCTCCTCGCTGGAGCCCGGCAATTGAGAGGCTGATGCTCATCTTGAACCCGCTCACCTGAAGGATGACTGAAGATGATTGCAGGAAAATGGGTTCTTCCTTCTTGTATTGGGCATTTCATCCAGCTGGGACCACGCATCCCATCCGGGTGATGCTACCTGGGGGCAGCTGACCTGGCCAGCATTGGGTGACCATGAGGAGCAGCCTCCAGCCCAGCAATGGGGGCTGAAACAGGACTGCCTTGTAAATGGATAGGTTTAGAAAAACACAACCACCACCCAGGCGTTTGGGGTTCAGAAGAAGCTGCTTCTGGGAAGGCTTTTGGGGTGAGGGGTATGGGCTTCCCATGCCCCAGGGTTCTGAGGGGATCTCAGCAGAGAGGGAGGTGTCCGCTGGGTCTACGGCCCATGGGGCTGGCACGTCCCTGAGCTCATCTGCCCTGGAATTCATAGAAGCCCAGACTGGCCCCCTGCCATGGGCAGGGACACCCTTCCACCACACCAGGGTGCTCAAAGCCCCATCCAACCTAAGAATTTCTTCCTCACATCCAATCTCAGCCTCCCCTCTGGCAGTTTGAACCCATTCCACCTTGTCCCATCACTCCATGCCCTCACAAAAAGTCCCTCTCCAGCTTTCCTAGAGCCCCTTCAGGCTCCCTGGAGCTGCTGGAAGGTGCTCTAAGGTCTCCCCTTCAGGACTCTTGGGTTTGAAAAATGGAAGCAACGTGTTGGCTCCAGCTACTCTGCAGCAGCTCCCACGAGTTTCAGCATCTCCAACCCTCTGCCACACCAGCTGGACGCCAGCCAGAGTCTCTCGGCATCGGTGGAGCAACTCCTGGTTTACCCCCTCACAGGCAGAGCAGGTCCAGCCTGAGGACAACCCTGACCCCGGGCAGGAGAGGCGGCCGGGAAGGTATTGGCTGCCAGGGAGAGGTGGTGGTGAAGTGCGGGGAGGATGGGGACATGCACATCCCCAGTCCTCTCCCACCTTCCCTCCCTCCCACGCCTGGCAGTGAGAGACAAACAGAAGACAAGCTGAGGAGGACCATGGGGTGAATTGCAATTGGAGCAATGTGGTTCCATCATGAAGCTGTGTGCCAGGCCATGAATGGCAGCATCTGCTGGAGGCACTGGAGGGGCCTCCTGGCCTGCTGGAACCATGGGGTTGTTCCTGGAGGCCAGGGAGAGCCGGAGCAGATGCCACAAGGGCTCCAGTGGAGCAGGGCTGAGGCTGCTGCTGTGTCCAAATCTCCTCCAGGCCCTGCGGGAGAGGTCTGGGGGGAGATTGAGATGGGATGTGAGGAAGAAATTGTTTGGTGTGAGAGTGGTGAGAGCCTGGCCCAGGGTGCCCAGAGAAGCTGTGGCTGCCCCTCCCTGGCAGTGTCCAAGGCCAGGTTGGCTGGGGCTTGGAGCACCCTGGTGTGGTGGGAGGTGTCCCTGCCCATGGCAGGGGGTGGCACTGGAGGGGCTTTGAGATCCCTTCCCACCCAAACCAGTCTGGGGTTCCATTGTATACTCCCCCCAATCACTTTAACTGGTTTCCTGTTGATTAAACCTGCACAGGCAATCTCCTCACTGCCCCAAAGCCACCACCAGCACTGGGAACTGCAACCCTCAGCCCCGTTTCAGGGCTGGTTGGACAATGCCCTGATGTGATTGCTTCTGCTCCTGCTCTGGCATGAGGACATCTGTGTGTCTCCACAGTGGGCTTGTCCACAGCATCGTCCGTGCTGGCACGTCTTGGAGGGGATGAGCAAGGGACGAGCAAACCAGTAGCAACAGCTCCAACCTGCAACACCTCTTCTCCGCAGAGGGTGTCTCCGGGTGTTTCCATGAAGCTCCCAGGGCCATGGTCTCCCCACGCTGACTGGGTGAAAGGGTGGGATTTGGGTGGGAGGGAAGGCAGCTCTGCACTGCTCCTCCACTCTCAGCTGAGCTTCTTTGCCCCTCACCAGTGCTGGAGAGGACAGAGGATGTTCCCTGCAGGACCAGCCCTTTGGCAGCACCTCCTGCACCCACCTGGCCCGGGAGGAGTGGGCACTGCCCTCTGCTAGGAGGTGCTGGCCTTAACCTGGGTGGGAAATTGTCTCAGCTGTCACCCCAGTCTGTCCCTGCTGCTTGCAGACCTGTTGGGGATGCTGGTGCCTCCTCGCTAGCCCCCTCCATCCGGGAAGGGGTCTGCTCCAGCCTGGCTCCTGTGGGAGCATCATGGTCAAGCCCTCATGCCTGGTCCTGCACAAGCAGGAGGGCTCCAGGCAGGGCTGGGGGCTCAGCAAGGTGCTGGGTGCTGCTGCAAAGAGCAAAGCTGGGCTCCCCAACCCCCTGAGATACCCGTGCTGCCTGGCCCAAGGCCCCTCTGGCCCCGGCACTCTGGGATGGCCATGCTTTGCCCTGGTCAGGAGGAGGGTTTGGCCACCAGCCCTGCTCCCAGCCGGGTCCCAGCACATCCATTACTCACTACTCCAGCCCCGCATGCCCAATTATTCATTTCCCTCGTGGGCTTTTTCTGTGGCACTCTAATCAGGGTCTCTTAGTCCTTGATAAACACTAATGAATTTCTCTCCTGATGCCCTTACGAGGGAGATGGGGTGTTACATCCTCCTGACACAAGCAAGCTCAAGCATGGACTCGGGAGCTCCAGAGCCACGGAGACACCGGCATGTTCAGGGGCTGTGAGCATTCCCAGCAGGAGGGTGGGTGATGCTGGTGGTCCCTCTCATCCTTCAGCCCGGCAGCACCTTCCTCCTGGGGACCCTCCCTCCCTCCAGTGTTCAGCCTGCATTTGAAGGCTGGGTTCTGCAGACACGGGGGCATGATGCTGCCTGTGGTGCCTCCCCCTGGGGGAGCCCAACCTGCCACAGAATCACAGAATCACAGAATCCTAGGGGTTGGAAGGGACCTCAAAGGATCATCCAGTCCAACCCCCCTGCCAGAGCAGGGTCACCTAGAGTCCATCACACAGGAACGCATCCAGGCGGGGTTTGAATGTCTCCAGCCAAGGAGACTCCACAACCTCTCTGGGCAGCCTGGTCCAGTGCTCTGGCACTCTCACAGGAAAGAAGTTCTTCCTGAGATTCACATGGAACCTCCTATGCTCCAGTTTGCATCCATTGCCCCTTGTCCTATCATTGGTCATCACTGTAAAAAGCTTGGCTCCATCGTCCTGCCCCTCACCCTTTACAGATTTGTAACCATGGATGAGGTCCCCCCTCAGTCTCCTTTTCTCCAAGCTAAAGAGCCCCAGCTCCCTCAGCCTCTCCTCACAAGGGAGATGTTCCACTCCCTTCATCATCTTTGTGGCTCTCTGGTGCTGCACAAGAGGGTGCAGCTTGACCTTGGTGCCAGCTCCCCAAACACATGTCCAACCACAGTAGCTCCCGGGTTCTGCTGGGAGGTGGCCCAGCCTGTTCTTAAAGCAGTCCCTGTGCTGGTTGGTGAGGGGCACCAGGCAGCTCACACACACGATTTTGTAAAACAAATGTACCCAGATGAAGCATAAAGCCACCTCAGCAGCTTCATCCACACCGTGGGATGTTTTTCCCCCAGGACAAGTCAGGGAGAAGCATGAGGGGTTATTTGCCTGGGACCTGCTGTCCCCAACACAGAGATGAAGCTCAGGTCTGCCAGTAGCTGTAACTGTGGCCATGGGCTCACCTGTGGGCACACCAGGAGACACCTGGGATGCAGGAGCATCCCACCCTCACCTGGTCCCTGTTCCCATTTGCTGCTTCAGGCAGTCCATGGTCAGCTTTCCTCCCCTCTTCTCTGCTTTCTGAGTTGCACCAGGGTCCACAGACGTTATTTGCTGCTCCATTGGCCCTCAGTCCTGGGTGCAGTGTCCTCCAGCACACCCTGTGCCCCAGGCTCTTTGCCTTCCCCAGCTGCCCATGTCCCTTGCTCTTCAGGTGGCCTCACACTGTGCTGAGTCAGCAGCTCTTTGTTGTGCTCAGTTCCTTTTTTCTTCCTGTACATGCCATAGAACTGCAGAATCCCAGACTGGGTTGGGTGGGAAGGGACCTCAAAGCTCACCCAGTGCCACCCCGTGCCATGGGCAGGGACACCTCCCACCACACCAGGGTGCTCCAAGCCCCAGCCAACCTGGCCTTCAACACGGCCAGGGAGGGGCAGCCACAGCTTCTCTGGGCACCCTGGGCCAGGCTCTCACCACCCTCACACCAGAGAATTTCTACCTCATAGACAAACTCAACCTCCCCTCTGGCACTTGGAACCCATTCCCCCTCGTCCCATCACTCCCTGCTCTTGTCACCAATCCCTCTCCAGCTTTCCTGGAGCCCCTTCAGGCACTGGAAGGTGCTCTAAGGTCTCCCTGGAGGCTTCTCTTCTCCAGGCTGAACAACCCCAACACTCTCAGCCTGTCCCCAGAGCAGAACTGCTCCAGCCCTTGGAGCATCTTCATGGGTTCCACTGGACTTGCTGCAGCAGCTCCGTGTCCTTCTGATGTTGGGGACCCCAGAACTGGTCCCAGCAGTGCAGGGGGGGTTTCACAAGAGCAGAGCAGAGGGGGACAATCCCTCCCTGGCCCTGCTGCTCACACTGCTGGGGATGCAGCCCTGGATCCCGGTGGCTTTCCAGGCTGCAAGCACACACGGCCAGCTCCTGGTGAGTTCCTTCCCAAAGCCATACTCACCAGAGCCTGGGATGTGGGTGAGCCAGAGCCTGACCTGTGTCTGTGCTGGTTCTGAGGTCCCTCCATGCCTGGCTGTCCTGCCCGCAGTGTGCCCGGGTGCTCTGTAGCTCCAGTGCCCCCCTGCCCTCCCTCAGCAGAGCTCAACACTGCTCTCGTTAGAGCAGAGGCACCCCCATGGACAGCCATGACAAGCAGCAATTACTGCTCTGACAAAAGGAAAGTCTTGAGTTGTTGTGCAAATATTTTTGAAGCCCCGATACAGCAGCAGAAGTGGGCGTAATAACACATAAAAATGTATCTCCTTTATAGTCTTTTAATTATCTACTCAGGTGATCCATAATTTGAGGGGAAAAGCTTTAAATCTGTTCATTTCTAATAATAACAAGTGAGGTGGGAGAGTGTTATTTTAATGTAATTAAGAGAAGATACAGAGGGATGGATGGGCGAGAGAGCAGAGATCTGGGATGTGCTCCGGAGACCTCAGGCTCTGCTCCCCCTGCATCTCCACCCATGTCCTTGCTCCTTGCTGGACACTGTGTTCACACCATGGTAATGAAATGTTCCTGTTTCCATGTGGTGCCAATTCTATTGTGTGCCAATAGTCACAAGTCTGGTCATCAGCCTTCCCCAGCCCAACCATCTCCATAAATCCTGGGACCATCAGGGACCACTCCTGAGACTGACCTGTTCCTGCAGACTGCTCTCCAGCCATGTGTCAGCATGGCCTCTGGACACCAAGGTGGGATTAAGGGGACGGGGAAGGATGAGCCAGCTCACAGGGCAGTGTCTGCCAGGGGTGAAAGTCCCGTAGATATGCTTGGGATCAGCTGGGTTGGGAAGCTGAGACCATTAGTGATGCTCAACCTGCCTGATAGATGGTCTCTGTTAGTCCATCTTCTTTCTTCTCACCACGTGTTTATCTTGCTCACCAGCTTCATCTTGCCTCTCAAACAGATCCCCTCGGACAGCAGACAGGCTGGGCACCTCCCAGGACCTGGGACTCCTTGCTGGGGACCAAGGTGCCCACACCAGTGGTGGCAATGCTGTTACTCCAAGCTGAGTCCTGCATTAAATCGGTTCCAGGGCTCTAGCTTCTGCAGAACATGGGCTTACCTGGGACACTTCCTTCCCCCTCCACCACTTTGATTTCTAAGCTGCTGTCGGGTGAGGCACCTTTTAAAATCAGTCCTTTCCACCCCACCTGCTGTAATGTGCAGCCTTCCAGGAGAGGGACAAGCTCTGAACTTTATTTTTCTTACAATGGCTCCTCCAAGTCCCTGCTAGGACCAAAACGTGGCTTTTTCGGGCTGTGTGCTCCACCAGAGTGGGACGTGTCCTGCAGAGCCTGAGAGCAGAGCAGACGTTCCATCTTCTGGGGAGGAGAGCTAAGGCACAGGGGGATGGGGTGGCTCTGCCAGGAGCTTGTAGGCAGCTGCTCCCGGGGATGCTGCAGATGCCCCCACAGCACAGGCAGCTCCAGGGCTTCACATCACCCAGGGACCGGCCAGCAGAAGGGGAAAGCCAGGCTGGTTTGAGCAGAGCAGAGGCTTCCCCAGAAGGACAGGAGGCCTTGCTGCCTGTCTGCACTGCTCCTGTTACCGTGAATGTCAAGCACTTTACAAACAGAGGCATTAAATGTCAGAGCCTGTCCCTTACAAGCCCTGCTTGTAATGTGCATGCTCAGACACGCTCCGTGGTCACCTCCTTCTCGTTTCCTTCCTCTGATAAGTGGTGTCCCTTGTACCACTGCGTTCTGAGGTGACACCAGGGAGCAGTGCTCTTTACGCTGCTATGGACCTTCATACAATCATAGAATCATTCAGGTTGGAAGATCCCATTCAGGTTGGAAGATCCCTTCAAGATCCCAACGCCTTCCTCCTCCCCCCCGATCTCTGAAACTCAGATCAATTCATTCTCTGTATTTGCTGTTATTTTGGGTAAGGGGCTCAGCAGTGGTCTGGTTTGTGCCTTTAGGGAAGTGAGTTCAGCAAGGAGAGGTTTAGATTGGATATTAGAAACAATTTCTCCCCCAAAGGGCTGTCAGGTCCTGGCCCAGGCTGCCCAGGGCAGTGGTGGAGTCCCCATCCCTGGAGGGATCTCAAAGCCGTGGAGATGTGGTGCTGAGGGCCATGGGTCTGTGGTGGCCTTGGCAGTGCTGGGTTAATGGTTGGACTGGATGATCTGAAAGGTTTTTTCCAACCAAAACAATTCTGTGATTCCGTAACAAGGCTTCCCCATTCCTGTGTTGTGGCTTTCCCCTTGATGCACACCTAGATGTGCTGGTCACTGTTCAGGCAGAAAGGCCACCATGGCCACCATGGCTTTCCCGTTGCTTGGCCTTGATATAAGAGATTTCCCTGAGCAATGACAAACGTGCCAACTCCAAGTGTGCAGGTGACACACAATGCTACTCTGTGTTCTGCTCGGTGCCTTCAGGACAGGGTTTCTCCTTTGCACCGTGGCATTGTAAGATAATACGTAAAACACACACAATAAATAAAAGTGAACGCTGCGTGCCAGCACCCAGAAACACGGGACCTGCTGCTCAGTGCAGGCTAACGAGGTGCATTTGAATAATTGCAAATGAACCTGTGGCCAGAGGAGCCTTCCCTGAGCACACCTGGGAGGAATGCTGATGCTGCCCTTCCCCGCAGCACGCCGCCGATCGCATTGGCTCCCGCGTTAGAGCTGATTTAGGGGTGAACAATAGCTTCCCTCTGAATTTGTTTTACAGCCTATTGACTGTAGCAGGCAGCTCTTCCTATTATTGAAATATTTGTAAATATTTTACCTTCGCAGTGCAGTTGTGGGTGGGGTTTTTTTTTGTTTTTTTGGTGTTGTTGTGGTGTTTTGGGTTTTTTAATTTAATTATTTATTTGTTGTGAATCGTGTTCACCCTCCGTGTAACCCAAGGAGCTCACAGTTGCTTCCCCCCCCCCTCCATCCTTTGTTAGAATAATTGTTCTTCCCACAGCGACTGCCACATGGTTTGTAAGCTTATTTCAGGCTCAGCTGTGGGGATTAGTGATAACACTGCCTATTGTACCAAGGTTCATATTATTTAAAATTGGAAGTAGAACAAAGGCAATTCAATTCCAGCTCCTCGCTGTATGGTTAAAATAGCGCTCACCGACACTGGCTGGGTTTTTTCCGCTGAGTTTCTGCCATTCTTGAGGGCAGTGAAGGGAGTTAAGCAGGGATGGGCAGCTTCTGCTTGGCATCAGGGCTCAGGCAAGAGTCTGGCTCCTCCTTGGGCTGTCCCTTCCCTGGTGGCTGCTATTTATTGAGCCCTGCCGCTGGCCCTTGGATCTTCCAGTGAAAGGGACACAGTGTTGCAGTAGAAACGCACAGGTCTTCATTTCCCTCTCCTGCTTGCTAAAAACTTCCAGCACAGGAGGGTCTTGGGGGCATTTCCACAGGTCCACACCATCTGGTGGTCACAGCTGCCTTCATGCACGTTGTCCTGCTGTAGCTGGGTTTCTGCTGAGTTTCTGCTGAGCTGGCTGCCCCTTCCCTTTCTGCAGGGCAAGGAACACGGGTCCGAGTCTCCAGCACACAACCTGCAAGGTATAGATGTTCTTTAAGCCAGGTTAATGCCAGGAATGCTTGCAAGAACATGTTAGATGGGGTTTGTGTCCTCTTGGTGCATGTAGAGCTGGTGTCCTTCGGCATCAGATGCCTCTCAGGAGGCTTCTCCTGGCCTGGTTAGAGCAGAGGAGGTTGTGGCAGGGCTGCATGGTTGTCCTGTCCCTCATGGTGGGGAAAGCTGAGGGTGTGAGGAGGTCCCAGGCTGGTTCAACAGCAGCATTGGCCTCTCTTAGACCTCTCCTTGGAGTTCTGCTGTCCCTATCCCTGGCAAATCACACCTTTGTTCTTTAGCTTTCATTTTGACTTGGGATTCAAGGGATGGAGGAAAGACACTGCCATCTCTCCTTCTACAGAACTTCTGCAGCCATTGATGTTCTTACTATAGTATTTTTGTCAGCAACATTCAACCCTCTGCTCAGCTTTGACCCTACCCCATCCCCAACCCACCACATCCACCTTGTGTGGTGATGCTGACTTCTCCTTCAGCCTGGGAGATGCCTGGTGTGACCTGCCCCAGCCGCTGCTGGGCCATCACTTGCCCATCATCCTCCTCTCCTAGCCCAGCAGCACGGGGAGCGTGGGGGGTGAGCGGGGGGTGGTGAGAACCTCCAGACACAAAAGCTGGAGGAGCCACCAGCAGCTGTCACCCTGGCAACTGTGTCTCAGGATTTGAATGTAATTATACCTCGAACGTGATAAACACTCCGGAGGGCTCCTTATGCGGGGATCATGCTAAACAAGTCTTTGAAATTGCCCTCATCAAATATTGATAGAGGAGAGTTTAGGGGGAAAAAAATGAGAAGAAAAAGGGAAAGAGAGAGAGAAAAAGCAAATTCCTGCTCTTGCCAACAGGCCGTGGGTTGATGGGGATCCGTGGGTTTATCACCACGGTGCCAGCCCCACCAAGAGCTTTGGGAGCACAGCAAAATTCAAAGCAGGGGTGGGAGGATGGAAGAAGTGAAACCATCAGGTGAGGCGGCCGCATTGATTGGTGTTGTGCTTTGTGCTTGGCATGCAGGAAAGCCATCCCAACAAACACCATCCATCCTGTTGTGCTTTGTGCTTGGCATGCAGGAAAGCCATCCCAACAAACACCATCCATCCTTGGGGTTGGCCAGCAGAGGTCTGGAGATGGGGATCTCCTCCCTCCTGGGGGTTTGGAGATGCAGGCACTGCGCTCAGTAAGGAGTGTGGGTTGTAGCCCTGGGTTGTTTCCAGTGCCTGTGGAGCAGGAGGCATCCCCGGAGCTGGCTCAGTGCCTTGATGCTCCAGTACTTGATTCTCCTTGTGCTCATCTCTGGCGCTCATCTCCTGCCAGCACCCTCTGTCCTTGGGAGATGTTCACCAGGGACCTCCCCTGGCTTTGGCAGTGGGCAAAGGGAGGGAGCTGGATGGCACCACTCCACTTCCACCCTCTCCTTGAGCCAGGCAGGTGTGAGATGTGCTTCAAAACACCAAGGTGAGCTGTGCTGGGAGTGGCCGTGGTGCCCAGCAGATGCCCTGCCAAATGCTCTTAGAGGAGGTTTGGTGAGCAGAGCAGCTTCTTGTCTCTTGAGTGATCTCCCAACAGCACGTGGGACCGGGAACAAACTGGGCAAAGAACCACCCTGCACAGGAAAAGGGAGCAGCTGGAACTTCACGGGAACAGAGGCTGTGAAGGAGACACGGGTGGCTTTGCCCCATGTGCTGGGGTGGCACGGCTGCAGGACTGATGCCCACTGCTGCTTTCAGGTGGCTCTAGGTGTTATCACTCAGTAAGTGCTTGCAGAGCAAAACTGAGCAACAGAAGAGAGGCAGCAGCTGACACCTGGATGGGATCCATCAGAGGAGCAGTGGCTGGTGGGTCTGGGAGTGCAGCCAGAGGGCAAACAGGATGCTTCAGCATTAGAGAATCACAGAATGGTTTTGGTTGGAAAAGACCTATAAGATCATGAAGTCCAACCGTTAACCCAGCACTGCCAAGGCCACCACAGACCCATGTCCCTCAGCACCACATCTACATGGCTTTGAGATCCCTCCAGGGATGGGGACTCCACCACTGCCCTGGGCAGCCTGGGCCAGGGCCTGACTGCCTTTTTGGTGAAGGAATTTTTCCTAACATCCAATCTAAACCTCCCCTGGCAGAACTTGAGGCCATTTCCTCTTGGTCTATCGTTTGTTATTTAGCCAAGGATACTAATATTTTAGTATGAATGATGGAGGCATGATGGGGTTACCAGCTTGGTGAAGAGTCATACATGGCTGGTGGCACCTCCTACCACACACACACACTCTGGAGCATCCGTGTTTCTGGCAGGCACTTAAATTGTCTCAGCACTCTCAGATGGGACCTGGCAAACATCTCCTGAGCAAGGAAAAACCCACTTTACAGCTCCAGCCACCCAGATCTGCCAAGCCACGGGATGTGTCAGGGTAGGTGAAGGTTTTACAGGCAGTGACAGGACAGGAGTGGTAGGTGGTTGAGACCCACACTACGTGCGTGTTGTCCCGAGCTCTGTGCCAGGGCCAACACGCAACCAGCTCCATTTGCTGGGAATGGTGGGTGAAGCTGGGACACACAAATTCTGGAGCTGGATCAAGCCCTGCTGGCTATTCCATAAACAGCTGGAAACCTCTGTAATGCCAGGGCTGAGTATCAGCTGCTGGTGATGGAGCTGGGAGAGGAAATAAGGGGGAACTGCACCTCTGAAGGGTCTTGCCCAGGCTGTTGTGGTTGTTGATACCACGCAGAGGGTGGCTTCATGTCACAGCCGTGACTCAGGTGTGAAGCAGTGGGGCTGTTGGGCTCCTTGGTGCTGGGGCTGATGGTTGAGCAGCACGTAGTGTGTCAGAGGGGAAGAGCTGCAGGTTGTCTGCTGGGAAGTGTTTTACAGAGGATTTAAAGAGAACTGCACTAAGCCAATGGCTGCTCTGCCTCCTGCAGAGCTGCAGCTTGAGGTGGTTCCTCATGCGAGAGCAGAATGGGGTGGATCCTGTAGAGTATGGGATGGTGACCACTTGCTGGACCAGTGAAGCTGGACAGCATCTTGTATCTGAAGTCTTTGAGGAGGGATCCAGATGGCGTCTGCATCTCTTGTTTATCAGGGTAAACATAAACTAAAAAGAGACCCAAACCTCAATCTTCCTTTCCCACTGACAATTGCCATGAGTTCCCCTTTCTGGAGCCTTTGGAAGGGATAAAGGAGGTTGGCTTCCTCTGCAGTGCCCCTGGAAAATGCTCCCACCATCAGCAGAAGATGTCAATGGCTGCGCAGACCTCTTGAAGGGAGAGTGTCTGCATCATGGAGCTGAGAGGTGCGAGCGGGAGGGCAGATGGAGGTGAACATCACCCAGGAGGAAATATCTGCTGAGGTTAAAAACGATGCTTTGACCTTTTAGAAGAGCTGTCTGTGTGAGGTGGCCGGGGTGCAGCGAATCATTTAACAGAACAGCTGAGTTCTGGGGCTGAGCCAGGCAGAGGGTCCCAGCAGAGGAGCTGCACCTCCAGGAAGGCTCCTGGAGTTCATGCTTACACAGTTCCTTTAAAGGTTAATTCTCGGAGGCACCATGTGGAAGGAAACCTGGAGTGCTCAGAGGGAATTTGGCCCACTACAAAGGGTCTTCATGTTCGTGGGGTTTTTGGTCTTTGTTTTTTAAATGTTCAAAATTGCTCTTGCTCATTTCTTTAGGAAAGAAACCCCAACCCTCCGAGCTCTCCTCCCGGTGCGGAGGCACAAAGAGAGCTGTGCCCAGAGTCAGTAGCAGGGTAGACTGCGCTTCCTCCTGCTCCGAGGTGGTGGAATAAAGAGCTCCTGCAGTCGCCTTTTTTTCCTCGGAGTTGTATTGTTAAACCCTTCCTTAGGGAGCTCTGGGGAGAGTAATTGCTCCGGTCTGACTCTGCCCGCTGAGCCGCCTGAATTAAGTGGGTGTTTTGGCATCCTGAGCAGAGCCTTGTGGGAAGTGACCTTCGCCTCCACCGCCGCACTCTGCAACCCGCCGCTAATTAGGATGGAGAGAGCCCTCCTTTGTTTTCAAATACAAGTTTACCTCCATCTTCCCTTTCTGCCGGGAGCTGCCCGGCGCGACTCGGTGCATAATGAAGGGGGCACAGCAGATGGTAGAGCTCCAGCGTGGCGAAACGCCGCTTTCAACGCCACCGAGCCGGGCGGGAGGGAGAGGCCGGGCTCCCAGCCGCTCGCCGAGACTATTCACAGCAAAGCTGCTCATTAACGAGAGTCGGAGTCAACGTCTGAGACCACGCTTTGTTCAAAAAAAGGGAAAAAAATTCATTTCCATGGCTGCTTTCATTCGGTATTTGCAAACTCGGGAGGCTGGGATGAGGAGGTGCTTCAGCAGCGTCAATACCGGGGCATGGCCCATTCAGCGTAGGAGAAAGGGACCTGGGGGTCCTGGTGGACAGGAGGATGACCACGAGCCAGCAATGTGCCCTTGTGGCCAAGAAGGCCAATGGCATCCTGGGGTGCATTAGAAGGGGGGTGGTCAGTCGGTCAAGAGAGGTTCTCCTCCCCCTCTATTCTGCCTTGGTGATGCCACACCTGGAGTATTGTGTCCAGTTCTGGTCCCCACAGTTCAAGAAGGACATGGAACTGCTTGAGAGAGTCCAGCACACTGCCACTAAGATGATGAAGGGAGTGGAACATCTCCCTTATGAGGAAAGGCTGAGGGAGCTGGGGCTCTTTAGCTTGGAGAAAAGGAGACTGAGGGGTGACCTCATCCATGGTTACAAATATGTAAAGGGTGAGGGGCAGGATGATGGAGCCAAGCTTTTTACAGTAATGACCAATGATAGGACAAGGGGCAATGGATGCAAACTGGAGCATAGGAGGTTCCATGTGAAGATCAGGAAGAACTTCTTTCCTGTGAGAGTGCCAGAGCACTGGAACAGGCTGCCCAGAGAGGTTGTGGAGTCTCCTTGGCTGGAGACATTCAAACCCCGCCTGGATGCGTTCCTGTGTGATGGACTCTAGGTGACCCTGCTCTGGCAGGGGGGTTGGACTGGATGAGCTTTCGAGGTCCCTTCCAACCCCTAGGATTCTGGGATTCTGTGATGGCTGAAGCCATGTGCAGGGCTTGGGGCAGGTGTCAGGCTGGTCCTTCTACCAGGTGGGTTTTACCTCCTGTTGGACCATTCGCCCTGGCCATCTCCTGTAATGGTCTGGGGATTGTCCTGGTTCTGGGCGATGAGGAATTTCTGCCTTTTGGAAAGCACCTTGTTTGCAACCTAAAGAAAAAAGGGGGGACAAAGATGATGAAGTCTTCAAAGGTAAAATTTAGCATCTCCCCTGCAGGAGAAATTGGGATATGGGTCACTTAGAGGGTTTAAGCCAAATTTGCTCTTAAAGAGGATTAATTAAACTGTGTTAAATTTCTGTGTGAATGCCATCATTCAAACATAATCTGGTTTATCGTAATTTGCCTTGGAAATTACTTTGGTAAACCCAATTAATGTCACTTCAATTCTGAATGAGGGCAGCCCGTAGAGATTCACTAACTTTGAAGTAATCCACCCTAAAGTCACACCTTCAGCTAACATGTCCAACCTTCACCTAGTGCTCCTTCTTAGATAGTGGTTAGCCACATCTGGTGACAAGAAAACGTGACCCATAAGGAACCCAACATATTTATTTGGGTGTGTGAAAGACCTCCTGCCCAAGCTCTTGAAATATGTAGACCTCAATTCTTCTGAGACATCTTGGATCATGGGCATCCACGTCAAAAAGCATCGGACATAGGTTAGCTGAGCAGCAGGTTGGGGATGTGGGCTCCAGAGACTTCAGCTTGCAGGAGGACATCTATGTGGTGCAAAATGTCTTCATGTCTCCAGGCAGCAGCTGCTGCTACTGCAAACTGTGTCGTGGCCTGCTAGCCCACGTTGCTCATCCCCTGGAGACCTGTGATTGTGGAGTTCAGTGGAGTAGGGGTTTGGAGGCAATGCATGCTGGGGCTGAAAAAGCTGCTCCCAACCCCTGGATGGGCAGAGGCCACCCTCTGGCTGACTATTGGTGGCCAAGGGGGTTGCTCTGATGTGTCCAGCAGAGGAGCATCTGAGAGAAGGAGCAGTCAACCTCCCAGCCTATGCATGTGGTGGCTGTTGGGAGCAAGCCTGTGGCAACCCTTGCTCTCCCCAAAAGCAGGAAGGTCAACACCTCAGGTTGTAGTCAGGGTGCTGTGGACTTTTTGTCACATCCAAAGGCTCCAGACATGTACCTGAGCAAACAGCCTCCATTGAGCAGAGGGCACCTCTGTGCAACATGTGGCTCATTGTGCAGATCCGTGCCTCTTCTCGTACTCGACTATAGGATTGCCTCAAAATAGGAACACGGTCCCCTCCCAGGCCTCACCATGCTGGGCAGCAGAAGCAGGAGTGGACAGAGTGGAGGGTGTGATGTTCTGGGATGGGCCATGGGCTAAGACCATCCTTCGGTGTGTCCTGTGTCTGGTCTGGTCCGTCCTGGGCAGGTGGTGTGGCAGCTCTTGGCTGGAGCAGGAAGAACCTGTAGTGTCTCACCACCCTCACAGGAAAGAATTTCTTCCTAATATCCAATCTAAACCTCCCCTCTTCCAGTTTAAAACTGTAACCCCTCGTCCTATCACTAAATGTCCTTAGATGTCCCCTCCCTGGCAGTGTTCAAGGCCAGGTTGGATGGGGCTTGGAGCAACCTGGTCTAGTGGGAGGTGTCTCTGCCCATGGCAGGGGGTTGGAACTAGATGATCTATTAGGTCCCTTCCAACTCAAATCACCCCATGATTTTATGAACGTGCCCTGCACCTGAAGTGATGGAGAGGGCAGGGATGTGCCAGGAGGCCTCAGTGGAGTACAACTTGCTGGAGAAGGAGGTGTAGAGACTGAGTAATCCATCCTGCAGGACCTCAGGACTGGCATACCAACCTCAGCACCGTCCTGCAGCGTGGTGTTGCTCAGGCTCAGGGGTCTTAGGAAGCTGGTTCTGCCCCTGTGCTGGCCATGGGATCAGGGCTAGCTCTGCAGGAGCTACTCAGTGACTTCTGTCCTGCTGGGGTAGCCCCATCCTGGGCAATCTCCTCACAGCAGGTGGAGATGTGACAGTGGTGTGAGCTACACTGGGTGCTCCTGTTGTTCCCTGCTCACTGAGGTGTAACTGGGTTTTGGAGAAGAACAACCTTTGCAAGTGATCTTCTCTTCTCTTACAGACAACGAATAACCCCAAACCCAAAGCAAACTCATTTAAGAAGGACTGTTGGACAAATCACTTTTGAGGGAGTTTGGGAGAGGCTATTGGTGTTCAGGAAGGGCAGACGAGGAGCATCCTCCACTCATGCTCCATGAGCATTACCCAGTGTGGGCTTCCTGGGAATGGCCACTCAACTGGGCAAGTGGTGGGCAGAGCAGGGTGTGGGCCTGCCTGCCTGCCTCCTGTGCTCCTCATCAGCTTCCCTCGTGTCCCCAGACACCGCCGAGAGATATTGAGGCTTGGATAGAAGCGCCGAGTTGGCAACTTTTAATATTGCTGAAACATAATCAGCTTTTGCTTCTACAGCAATTAGCATGTTATTACCCATAATGTTTTGCATGGCAATTTTGTTGTAAACATTTGTACTAATTCACCATAACCTAATTATTTTTATGACATGTAATTATGAAATATTTTTGGAGGAGGAATGGTTCCATTTTCTATTTATACCATTATTTCCTGGAAGTGCCAGCTATTTTTGACATCAGGAAATAGCATCTCCCCTTCCCCCCAGTTTTTTGTTGTTGGTTTTTTGTTTTTTCTTTCTATTTGCTGCCTCCACTCGCCTGGGTAGCGCAGTAGCTGGGACCACGCTCTCACGGAGCTGTGTGATGGGTTCCAGGAGAGGCTAATTGAGCTGTAATTTGTGGTATTGGAATATTTAAACGGGAGAACATGACAGGTGGTTTTCCTCGCTGCTCTGTGGGTAGATGTGATGAGTCCCAGTTATAGCATCTGCACAATGTCCCCTGCTGAAGGGTTTAAGGAAAGAGTGATGTGGTGAAGCTCCTGCCTTAGGACCATGTTTTCCAGGAGCTCATCCACCCTGAACTTGGAGGCAGGACCTCTTGAGGGAGGTGCTGGTGGGTTTTGACATCAGTAACATGTTGCTCAGACCTTGTGTCTGGGAGGGCCAGCATCGCTGGACCAGGACATCTAAGAGATGACTCAGCCCACTCTGTCTTCTGGCTTGGTGTGACTGTGTCAGCGGGCTAAGGGGCTGGGGCTGCAGGGTACTGGTGGGTGGGGATGCCTGCAGGGTGAGCAGAAACTTCTGGGCTCTGGTTCAGGCTCCAAAGAAAGATCCTGAACTGAAGCTAAGAAGGCAAATACAAAATCAGAACCTGGAGCAGAGCAGTGACGAACCCAGCCTTTGGAGAACCCTGCGGGATGATGCGAGAGGTGGGTTTGAGTCCCTGCAGCCAGGGAAGGAAGTGGAATTTGTCTCACCTGCTCCCTGCAGGGATTCTGCTCTCCTGGTTCCTGCAGTGGGCAGGGAGCTGCTCACCCTGCTCCCAAAGGCTGCGCTCAGCCAGCAGCTAAGGGCAAGACACCTTCCTTGGCCACATTCGTGGAGGCACCACGCAGAGAAAGTTCAGAGTTCAGGCTTAACCTTAACAAGTATGAAACTTGGCAGGTGGAGGGGCTTGTATATCTTGCCTGAGCCATGAGGAGCACACTCACATCCCAGAAGGAAAAAAAAAAGGCATTTTAGATGACTGCATGACTTATAAATGAGATTTATTTCCATGGCTGTCGTGATAGTCGAAGCAGTAACAAATTCAGTAGTTGCTGGCCCTCTGCTCGCGTAAGCTGTGAGTGTTTAACTCAGAGCTACCCCCATACAGCAGCTTTGAGGTGACACAGGTGATCTCTATTTTTACATCTCCTGGTTGGTGTGAGTGTAGCCGTACAGAGCAACAGCCACGTTGGGCAAGGCAAGTGTTGAACACAGACGGCTGTCTCAGAAGCTGCCCAAAATTAACTGTTAATCATGGGTTGCTGATGAGGGCTGTGGAAATGACGTTAAGAAAAACCCTGGCTTTTAAAATCATTCTCAATGCTGGATATTAGTGCGAAGTCACACTCCCAGAAAGCCTATGGGTAATCAGAGGTGCGGATCTGAAGTGACACAGTGATTTTTGTGACTGAAAGACCTAAGAATTGAAGTGGGCTCTTATGTGAGGAATTTCAGCAGCTCTTTGCCCTTCCTGAATACCAACAGCCTCCCCCAAACTCCCTCAAAAGTGAGTTGTCCAACAGCCCTTCTTAAAGGCCATGGTCTAATGGTCTAATGGTTAGGAATATGATGGGATAAAGGTTGGACTTGATGACCCTGGAGGTCCCTTTCAACCATAATGATTCTATGATTCTATGATTCTAAATGAGTTTGCTTTGGGTTTGGGGTTATTCATTTCCTGTAAGAGAAGAGAAGGTCACTTGCAAAGTTTGTTCTTCTCCAAAACCCAGTGTTATCTTTGATCTTTCTGCAGAAGTAATGGATTGAGATGGTGTAAAGACTACCTCATATCTCGAAAATGAAGTGAACTCTGCACTGAGTGGTGGTCCAGCTGATACTGAGGTTTCCCTTAGCAGAAATTGAATATTTTGTGCCCGCCTATCGCTGTGATTATTTTTTTTTTCAGGGATTATGCATCAACAAGGTTATTCCGTACATCAACAAACAGTTAAAAATGTGTCAAAATCTGGTCTCACATTTGATGCCTATCAGCTGAACTCCCTTAAGCATCCTGGCCAGGAATTTTGAGAATGAGTCAAGGACATCCAGAAGGTCCCAAGCTGCTGTCAATCATTTCACCATCACACTGATAACGTAGAGGGATCACTTTCATACCCGATGAATTGTGTACATGGGATCTATAAGCTGTTAGCTACAAATGTAGTTGCAACTGATGGCAATGAGTCAGTCCAGCTATTTTAATTCATAGGGGGAATTGTATCTTGCAGCCGGGTGGGAGCAAGCAGAGGGGAATTTCTGTACTTCCAACGTAGAGATCAGACTGTTTGGCCTAATCTAATATTATGGAGGGCAGGAAATTGGAAATGGCAGCACAGTGTGATGGAGAAGGTTCCTAGCTCATTACTAGAAATAACACAGTCAAGAGGTCTCTGATATATTTTGATACTCAAGGAGTTATCTATTGAGTTGTGTCACTGCTTTGTTTTTCACAGGAACGGGTAGAATAAAAAAAAGAGGAGGCAGAGACAAGACGCACCTCTTCTGTATCAAGTGCCTTATGAGAAATCCATCCCTTATCACCACTGGAGGTCTTATGAAGACCGAGTTAACTGTCTGTAAGACCACATGAGCCAGATCGTATTTGTGAGAGTAGCCAGATTAGTATCATCTACTCATAAAAACATCCCAAGATACTCCCCCTGCTTCAACTTCACTGGCAGAGCACGTTCACCTGTGTCACTGATGTAACCTGATGTGCTCCAGGATTTACCTATCCGTGAAAATTATACTTGATTAGCACATAGTGTTACGTGTCCCCGTAGAAGCAGGGTGGAGATGGGCAGCCTGCCAGGGGTCATCATCGTGAAGCAGCTGACTTCGAGTGCTCATCAAAGCAGAGCTAAAAATGACTTTCAGAGGTCCTGCAAGTGTCTGAGGGTTCATCTACGGTGCATCTATGGTGCATCTACCTGTGTCAGCACGGCGGCGAAGGAGAGGGCGTGCAGAGCTGGCAGGTACCCGAACACCTCAATGCCAAAGGTGTGTGAGCTCCTACTGGCCATGAGGTTCTTTCAGTTGCCCTGATTGTGCCTGAAATGTGCTGATGGGTTTTGTAGAGCCGGGATGCTGAGGGAGCATCGTGGGAGCCGACAGATGGGCTCGTGCGTGTACGGGAAGGTGGCTGAGACACAAGTGTTCAGAATTTATGGTGGCCATAAAGACCCCTGGAAATGATTGATTCTGCTCATTGCTCATGCAAATAATGACAGGTTTTAGAATAAAACAGTAACTGATAGTCTCTGAGCTGGGAATTATATTTATCTTTCCATGATGTCATCATGATATCATACTTTATTGCCTATAATTTTAAAATCCATCTGAGCCCCTGGCTGGTGTCACCATGCTGGGGTTCATGTGCGTGTTGTCCCACGCGGTGTCAGCTCTGGTCTCTGATGACAGTGCTCTTCTAATTATGATTTAAAGTGCTTTCCTGTCCTGATGGGGGAAGTTACGGCTTCCTTGAGGCTTCACGTGTTCTGGGCCAACTGCTGCTGCTGCTGAGGTGGGAGCATAATTTGGAAAGCTCTTTAAAGGGCAGTTAGTGCACTTCTCAGTATTCAGAAAGATATGGGGTTTGTGGCCTGGAGGTCACCGTCAGGGTGAGAATGACCATGAGGGGATGAAAGGGTGACTGATGTGTGTAATCCTCACATCTTTTGCCTCCTCTCTCCCAGAGGAATATTGAACTGATGTTCTCTAAGGACAAACGGGAAAGAAGTATGGGCCAAGACTCCTGCATGGCCAGGGTGATTGGAGGATCTTCATGGTTCCCACTGGAACACACCTTCTGCTTAAATGAGGACTTTGTGAACACAAAAGACCCCAGGAAATAAGTGATTCTTAATTCTAGGAAGATGTCTTTTCCTCCTGTCCCAGGAAAGTGTGTCTTGCCTCTTCCAACAGAGGCTGAAGAGAGGGAAGACCCCTGGCTGTGGCACCTAAGAAAAGGTGCTCCCAAGAGCAGGTGGAACACAAAAAGTGAAGCCAGGCTGGGGCATGGGCTGCTTAGATTTAGCAAATGATTCCCGAGGACCACACTTCACAGGAGAGCACGCCAGAACCTGCTGTGGTGTGAGCCAGTGGAGAGGCTGGAGCAGATGTTTTGCTGGTATAGTCCAGCTCTGTTTGTTTTGAAGAGGGAAAGCTCCTGGAAGCAGCTCTCTTGCTTGATTGCCAGCATCACCGTGCCGTTCCTGTTCTCCCACCAAGTGCCTGACAGCACACAGTTGTCCTCTTCAGCCCTTTGCACTTCTGTCTGTGACCCCCTGTGCTGGTTATTTTTGAGCGGAAGGATCATTTTGACACTTCTGCTGTGTCTCATCCTCCCTTCAGCCTCCTCCCCAGCTGGCTGGGCTGTATCTGGGTTCCCTCGAACAGAAGGGTAGGCACAGGAGCAAAGTCTGTCATTCTTTTTGCAAAGCCTGTGGCAGCAGATTGCAGCGTTTTCTGTCAGTTCATTAATTACGAGGGCATTAACTCCTGAGACTAGCAAACACTGCAAATACCAAGGTTGCTTCTCAGATGTTATAAAAAACCATATATTGGGTGGTTCTGAATTGGCAGAGATAGCTCAAAAGCTGCCAGGTTTACCTGGTACTACCTGGAGTTCCCATGATGGGGCTCAGAGCAGCATTAATAGAGGAGCCAGTGCTTTGTTGGCCAATGCAAGTTGTGCAGTATGGAAGGAGTGGAGAGGACATGTGGGGTCTGTGGTCCTGGAATGGCAGGCTCAGCGTGCTGTCAGCCTGCTGCCAGCACATAGGAACAACTCTCCAAGAGCAAAGTGAGAGTGTTCTTGGGCTGTGGCAGACAAGTTGTCCCAGAACTGCCCCAGGAAACCTTAGGAAGTCGACAGCAAAATTCTCCCTGATCACAGAATCACAGAATCACAGAATTCTAGGGGTTGGAAGGGACCTCGAAGGATCATCCAGTCCAACCCCCCCTGCCAGAGCAGGGTCACCCAGAGTCCATCACACAGGAACGCATCCAGGCGGGGTTTGAATGTCTCCAGCCAAGGAGACTCCATAGCCTCTCTGGGCAGCCTGGTCCAGTGCTCTGGCACTCTCACAGGAAAGAAGTTCTTCCTGATATTCACATGGAACCTCCTGTGCTCCAGTTTGCATCCATTGCCCCTTGTCCTATCATTGGACGTCACTGCAAAAAGCTTGGCTCCATCGTCCTGACCCTCACCCTTTACATATTTGTAACCATGGATGAGGTCACCCCTCAGTCTCCTTTTCTCCAAGCTAAAGAGCCCCAGCTCCCTCAGCCTTTCTTGGTCTCTTTAGTGGGTGCCAGCGATTGCAGAAGGAGAAAACCAAGTCAAAGACATGGTGGCAGCAGCAGTGACACTGAGTTTTTTAATCTTTAATTTTTTTTAAGAAAAAAGCACCCCTGTGGCGCAGCTGGCTACTTGCTCCATGTAACAGCACCAGGGAGGAAATTCCTTCCCCCTGCTCACAGGTGATCAACTTACACATTCAAGCCTGAAGTTTGATTACCCTTGTAACATTTTATTAGCTTGCATAGCGGCAAATGTTATTAATGCTCATAAAATTATCCAGTCCCTTAAAATGTCTGTTCCACTGGTCTGCGTCTCCATGACTTCCCAGGGTAACAGATTCCAGAAGTGACTCTGCTGGGTCAAGCTCTATTTTTCTTTTATTTCTCTCAAATCTATAGCCTTTCTGTTTCAGCAAGTACCCCCTGTTTTGCTTTTAAATTAAGGGGCAGATTAATGTGAAGCCACAAACTGATTTTGATTGCAAACTTTGCTCTTTTGCGGCTTTTATTTTTTGAAATGCTAACATATGCATGCATATCGTGTATTTATAAGTAATGTATGTTTGTTTAGGTATGGAGATGCATGCATATACACGCAAGTGTGTGCACCTCTCTCTCTATATACATGCACACGCATATTTACTGTGTCACCCGAGCACCTTGCTCGGTGCCTTGGGTGCCAGTGGCTTGCTGCAGGGATCACCATCCCCTTCCACGTGCCTGGGAGGGATGTTCTGGGAGGCAGAGTAATAAATGGGAAGAAAAATATTGCTCCGTGCCATGTGCCAGCAGACTTCAGACACAATGGGGCCTGTGTTTCCAGACAAGCCTTTTTAGCTAATTAGCTTAGTAAAAAAATCTATTTCTCTTCTTAAATTCCCTGCCATCCATCTACCTAATAGAGTCAAGCAGCTATATCTTCTGTGCGGGGTATGCAATGCATCATCTATCTCCAGTATTTATCTCATTGCTCCCAGCCTGGTCTCTCCATCTCTCTGTCCACAGGATCTGCCAGGTTGTCCATCCTGGCTGCTCCCTTCTGGCCGTGACTGTAGTTCAAACGTGCTGGAGATCTCCTCCCCTTCTGGGTGTTCCTTTGCAGCTCAGCTGTGCCCATGTTCTTCCTTGCCTTGTCCTTGCAGAGGAGACTCTTGAAGCTGTGTGGTCTGGATGACCTTCTCACCACACTTCGTGCAACCTGTGAAGGGGCTGAACCTTGCCTCCCCCAGCACCTCTGGTGATGGGATGGCTGAGGGATGGGGCTCTGGGGAAATCAGGGAGAGCTGCTTTGGCTTCAGCATCTCTCAGGCGGGAGGATGTGACCCCTGAACTTTGGTTGCATGGCCAATCACTTGTAATTGAGTGAGAACATCTCTTCTGGACCCACATGTCAACAATTTTCACCTCAAGTCCCTTTTTGGACGTTTCAAGCTCCAGCCTCTGGCTGTTGGATTGCAGTTAAGAAAATTAAAGACCCACTAATACCAGAAATTATTTTGTGTAGGAATGCATGGATCAGAGTCAAGTTGCGTTTTAACCTTCTTCTCAGGAAACTAAATTGACTGAGCTCCTTAAGGTTCTCACCTCAAGGCTGGCTTTTCACACCCTGAATCATTATTGTAGCTATTACCTCAAAACTCCATTTCTGACAATTTTTTTCCCATAAGGGTGAATACAAAAAACTGGACACGATGTTCTTGCCAGCACCAGCCAGCAGTGTGAAATATAACAACCTTTATACTCCAGCAGGCAGAGAAAGTGTGGTTAGGCTTGGCTCGATGCTGGAAGCTCGTGTTTAGTCAGATGTCGGTTGTCCAGGGAGGTGGTGGAGTCCCCGTCCCTGGAGGTGTTCAAGAGGTGTCTGGATGTGGTGCTGGGTGCTGTGGTTTAGTGGGGATGTAGGTAGGGGCTGGACTGGGTGACCTTGAAGGTCTCTTCCAACCTTGATGATTCTGTGATTCTGTGATTCTATGTCTACCCTGACCTTTGCTCACTGACCCCTCCTCTACATCCCCGCGAAGGGCGTCGCGCTGGGAGACAGCGTTGCCTGCATGCAGGTTTCCAGGTCCTCAGGGATGATGAATGCTTGGCAAACGGTGAGCTGGTTGCTGCTTTCCTGGGCTCAGTTTTTGTTTGCAGCTCTCTAGATGTTCAAATAGCATGGAGTAAGCTTCCCTGGCTGGAGGAGAGGTGCTGCCACGTTGAGTGGGTGGTTGTCTTCAATATTTATTCATTTTTTTAATCTGTTTACAACCTCACATTTGCTTGCATGGAATTGTTGAATGCCCCATTAGTTTACCAAGAAAATGTAATTCCTGTGGATTGGTGACCTGTCCTTGTCGGGAAGTACTGTGCTATTGTCCTTCATGTTGCCTGCAGATGCTCTCAGCCACATTCCAACGCGCCGCTGGAAACCCTTGAACGTTACCAGTGAGCTTCTCTGGTCCCTGCCCTCCTTTGCATCTCTTTTCACTGTGTCGATTATTTTAATAACAGAAATTAAAGTGTTGGGCAACGATTTCTGAAACTGTTTAAAAACAGAACAAAAACCCAAGAAAATTCTGGAACAGAATGCCTTTGTTGGCGAGAGTTAAGGTTTGTAAATATTTATTCATCACGAGGGAAAAATATCAGGCTGTTGTGATAGAAGAAGCAGGCAATTCAAATTTAAAGTGACAGCCCCCACGTAGGAATCGTGGCCCTGTGGAAATGCCAACAGGTCAGAACCAACCGTTGCATTGGCATGCAAGCTGCTCTGGAATTCTTTCTACCCTTAAAAAATAGATACAATAGATAGTTGGTGTGTCTGTGCTTCTCTTGGCGTGTCCTCTCATCCGTGCTGAGCTGGTGCAGAGCCTGCCCAGAGTCCTCCTGTGCTCACCCTGGTGCCTCCTCACGTGGACCAGAGATGCTCCACCTGCCACAACCTGCTCAGTGCAATGGTACCTAAAAATAAAAAAAGCTTCAAAATCTGTGTTATCTTAATTAAACACCCTTGCCATAGACACTCTGAAATGTGTATGAGAGAAGTTCAATACATTAAAGTTGCTGGGCAGCACATAGTTGCCACCTGGTTGACTCGCCCTCATTGGTGGGGTGGTGGTGGCTCTCCCCCGCGGCTCACCACAGTGCATACCAAGGTCTACAAGCAGCTTCTGGGAGATGATCCTGAGCTGTGTGGGTGCAATGGGAAGGCCTTGAAAGTGTTATTCTGAAAGAAATCAACCTTCTGCAGCAACCGCTTTTGCCTGGTCATGAGGGTGTTTTATAAGCAGAGTAAGGCACGGAGGACGTTGTGCCGAGAAGGACTTGCATAAATCACCCTCTGTGGAAGCCCACCACGTGGCTCTGCTTCCCAATTGCTGTCGCCTCTGCTGCTCTGGTTGCCCTTTGAAGCCGGGTAGAAGAGTGATCCCAAAGCACCTTCCCTGGCTCCTGCCAAGGCTCAAAGTAGTTGATGGGGTTTGCTGAATGACCAGGGTTCTGCAAGCCATGGTGCAGGGCACTGGCATCAAGGCATAGTTTTCAGCCCCAGCACGGGTCTATATAGTGAGAGATTTTCTGGTGTGGTTGACACCAAAGCAAAGCTCAGAGGTTTGGAGGAAAACCAGCACAGTTAAAGGAATGCTGTGTGACTGATGCAAGGGTTTCTAGTTCCCAGGAAAGGGAAGGGAAATCCTTGGAGCCAGGTCTCCTGCAGGAGGGACATGATGTATTTCCACCCACAGCTCACAGTATCCCTCACTCCCTTGCCAGAGCTTAGGTATGAGATTCCCTGAGTGACTCTGCCTGGCTGCACCCCCTGGCAGCGGCGTGAGGGAATGTGGTGGCCACCTGAAAAGTCTGCTGGAGACTTGGCTATCTGGGAGCTTTTCTTTCCTGCAAAGGAGGGAGGTTACTATAGCATTCTTGAATTTTTTAAAGTCAGAGTTGCCAGCTGGGAGTTGGGCATAGGAAGTTCCTTCTGTAAGTTTTTCCGAAAATAAATAAATAAAATAAAAGTATGGGAAAGGCACTGAAGACTTGACAAGGCAGCCCTGGTTCTGCTTTGTATTCTTGCCTAGGAATATTCTGTTCTGCCCTGCATTAATCTCTGGTTTACTGTGCAGCCTTGCAACCTTGGTGCTTAGACACCGAATCCTCAAAGGAAGCGTGTGTGAAGATATTCATGGAGGTCACTTCACCCCGGATCTTTGGGGCTCGAGTCCCTTTTTGTGAGCAATAATTCATCACTGCTGCAGTACCTTGATTTCCCCATCATAGCTGCAGTTGGGCAGCAGGGAGGAAAGCTGGGAGCTGAACCGAGCAACAGCTCCTGCAACCAGAGCAGCCGTGATGAAACAGCTTCAGCAAGGAGCTGGAGAAATGACAGCCACGAGGAGCCCGGCGTCTCCTTTAGCTGTGACCTGCCTGATCCCAGGTGGAAGGTCACAGGGCTGCAGCAGATCCTTTCAAAATGAAGTTCCTCTCTGAATCTAGCAGCTGAGAAGTAGGCGTGGGGCCGGTGGGATCTCAGTGCAGGCTTCAGGATGTGATGGACATTCGCAAGCTGCATTGTTTCCTCTCCACCATTCCTCGGAATCACTGCTTTGTGGGTCTGGGAAGGGTTGTGGTTGAAGCACTCAGGTCAGGTAACAGCAGGCCTGGAGGTGACTGGGTTTGACCATCCCTGTGCTTCGAGCTGTGATGTTCCTGATTTCCAAGCCCCGCTCTTTGGTCCTGTGGGCACGCTCTGCCTTATGGAATCAGCCACCTAACGTGCTACAGATGATTAAGCTGAAACTGTGAGTACGTGTTCCACCACGGCTGCTCTGTCTCCCCTGCCCCGGTGTCAGGCTCTCACAGCACCTTTCTCTGCATCTCTGACTTTTGCAGGATTGAGGAGAGCAGGGAATTTTTATCTTCTCCTGTGCAGTTCATTAGGAATCATTCCAGTTTGTGCCGTTTGGTGGGGAACGTATCCAGGCTGCTCAGCGATGCTAGCAGAGAACAGACCTCAGAGAGAAAGTAGGAATTCTGATACTGCTGCCTAATTTGGGATGAGCTCAAATTCACCAGCCAACATGCTGTAACCTTTAAGTCTCAAGATTTCAGCCCCTGCTGCAATCATTGGCAATAGTGAATAAAAAAAAAGAATATTCATCTGGGAGCAGAGAGGCTGGTCTGTCCTTGGCCTGGGATAGCTGGCTGCTGCATGTTAGGTCAAGGAGCTGGAGCAGAACTTAGATGATAGAGGACACTGAGTTCATGGGGAAACAAATTGCTTAGCAGCTCCGAGTTGTCTTCACACAACAGGTCAGCAGCAGCTCTATGCTGGTGGGTGTTGGCTGAACAAACTAGATTGGCACACCAAAGAGCAAACTGCATTAAATGGTCTTTGGGAGTAGATGAGCTCTGTGATGGGATTAGGCTGCACCCTGGAGCAGAAGCTCCTGCACTCAGGAAGGTATCTCCAACCTGAGCATGCAGTGAGGGGAGCCCGTGTAGCACCACGCAACATCCGAGAGTGCTCCTTGTTCTGCATTTTCTCACCAGCAGCTGCTGGAGATTCATGAATGGGAAAGGGAGGTGACCCACGTGCTTCAGGCTGGGCAGGATAATCCATCTACGTGTGATTGACACTGGGAAAACATCAGTGAACCCTTACAGTAGGGTGGCAGCTCATTGGGATTCAGAGCCACGCTGTGCTCAGTCGCTATCCATCCTCTGAAAAACACACCACCTGGTAGGATCACTCACCTCAACCCACAGTGACAGCAAGAGACAGCCACCAGCTCTCGGTCACCACTGGGGGCACGTCGCTGGAGATGACAAACTGGGGGGGAAGGAGCATGGGGTAGGGAGAGGGGGTTTGCCTGGGGAATGCATGGAAAAATCATCTGACTCAGATGAGCTCAGGGAGAGCTGAAAGAGCAGCTGCCATCACGTAAGGACAGTTCTCCATCCTCTTCTGGATAGGTGGGAGAGGGACTCCTGCCTGCCACAGCAGTGGGGCTGTGCTGCCTGGGGGCCAGAAGCCTCGGAGATGGAGTGATGTTGGGAGGAGCAGCCTGCAAGCTGGACTATTTGGGACAGAAATGCCTCACTGAGCCAGACTGCTGACTCATCTAACCCAGCTCCCTGCCTCCATCATCTTCAGCAGCAGGTGCCCTGCGCAGAGAGCACATAGGTCTGGCCCCTCTTACCATTCCCCTTGTGCTCAACATCTGCAGTCATTGGAAGCAGGGCATTAGAATGTCTCCCTCTGCCTTGTCCCTGTAGTCCCTGGTTGTTTTTTTCTTGACCTGCCACCCATGAATCTGTTTAATGCCATTTTGCTGCCTGGTAGCCCTGTGTTTCAATGCTGATTTACCATCACCCACATCCCAGCTGAGTTTGTTGTTGTTGAACTCTCCTGTCTGTACAAGGGTTGAAGAGCCTCTCTCCTCCCCCAGTGAAGAAGATCAGGTGTTGCAGGGTGGTCTCCATCATTGCAGCATTAAGTGCATCTTCATGACAAGTCTTGAACTCCCCCTGCCTCCAGCTGAAGCCAGTTTTGCCATAGCCTGGAAGCTGGAGGAGCTGCTCTGTTTTACTTTGCTATCTCAGAGAAGTGGCTTCATGAACACATCTCTCTCCTGCTCCATTCCCATCTCTTCCTTAAACTTCTTGGCTTAGGTAAGAGCTCCTGGAAGGAAGTAAGGCGTTCTGTAGCAGGGGTAAATTGCTGACACAACTTGGGATCTTTACTCCTGCCTTAATTAAGGGTCCCCCCCCCCCTCCCCCCCCCAGCCTCTCACTGTCTTGCT
>VZRW01000705.1:442128-476638 GCA_013398125.1 Aegotheles bennettii | reverse complement strand
GGGGAGCTGGTGGGTGCTCCCGCGGCTCAAAAGCTGGACCTGCCTCTGGCCAAAGCCCAGCCCACCAGCGGCGGGGATCACGCCTCTAATTAACATCTGTAAGGAGGAGGGGGGAGAAGCCCCACAGGGGAGGGAAGAGAGGATGTGGAGGACCCCGGGGGAAGCAGAATGCGGACCTGTGGCCCATGTTGGACCCCGGGGGAGGTGGCTGTGCCCGAGGAAGGCCGTGGGAAGCCCGCACTGTGCCTGCAGGGCTGCTCCTGGGGTGGGACTGGTGTCCCAGGGGTTGGTGAAGGACCTTNCCCGTGGGAGGGGAGCCCACGGTGGAGCAGGGGGGGTGTGTGAGGAGACCCCCCCACCCCCCCCCCATGTGCAGGAAGGAGAGCAGAGACAAGGCGTGAGGAACGGACCATAACCCCCAGTCCCTGTGCCCTGGGAAGGTGAGGAACGGGGAGCGGAGCAGCCGGAGCCCGGCGAGAAGGCAGCGGTGGGGTGGGGTGGGAGAAGGTGTCTTTAAGATCTGGCTTTGTTTCTCACTGTCCTGCTCCGATTTGGTTGATGATGAACTGTTTTTCTCCCAAGCCGAGTCTGTTTTGCCCGTGACCATAACTGGTGAGTGACCCCTCCCTGGCCTTGTCCCCACCCACCAGCTTTTGTTGTGTCTTCTCCTCACCCCACCGTGGGGGGAGCGGTGGCCCAGTGGCCGCCTGGTGCTCTGTTGCCAGCCAAGCCTAAGCCACCACACTCAGGTGGATCTTAGGAGGAGATTCTTTGCTGTGAGGGTGGGGAGAGCCTGGCCCAGGGTGCCCAGAGAAGCTGTGGCTGCCCCTCCCTGGCAGTGTCCAAGGCCAGGTTGGATGGGGCTGGGAGCACCCTGGTGTGGTGGGAGGTGTCCCTGCCCTTGGGTGGGGGGGGGCACTGGATGGGCTTTGAGGTCCCTTCCCACACAAACCAGTCTGGGGTTCTAAGATTCTAGGTTCTGTTCTTCCATGAAGGGTCCCCCAGGAGGTGCCCCCAGCCCAGGTCCATCAGCCTTGGCTTTTCACAGGTGGGAGGAGGCTCCTCGAAGGGATGTCCTCCCCAGGTGCTCAGGGAGACCCAAACTCCACCCAGGGGGGCTCTGGGCTGCTCTGCTGGATGGATGTCTGGGCAGGTGTGGTGTGAGATGACTGCCAGCCTCAATTGCACCCATTTCCAGGACAGACAAACCCTCCAAAGATGAGCCTGCAGTTTTGATGAGCAGGTTTAAGTTTTTTGCTGCAGGACAAATGCTGTCCACTTTGTAACACAGCTGCTGCTGAAGTCATGTCCTTCAGGGAACTCTGGCAAGAGGCAGGGCTAGCCTTTTTCTGCCCAGTGATGTACTGGCTTACCTGTTTTCACTCTGATACTTGCAACCTAGGTGAGAAACTTGTCTGGGCAATGTGTCCATTAATGGCAAATACCATCTGTGCTCTGCTGGGATGCTTTGGTGTTTCCCCATGTTGCAGGTGTTGGAGGTGTGCTCTGTGGCTCTGCAGCAGTTTCCATGAATGGGCTTAGTTGTGTTTCTTGCCCTGTGTGTTTCGAGATCTTCCAGGCTTTCTAGGCTGGTCTGAAGGGGGGAAAACCCCCCCAAACCCTTCTAGCTAGAGCTATTTTGTGCATCCAGAAGCATGGATCAGGTGCTTGGAAGGACTCACTGGTTCCCAAGCAAGGTGTGACTTACCCTCATAGGTGCCACATGGTCAGGGTGGCAGTGCTGCACCTTCTGTTGTGTGTCTGCCCTCCGTGTGGACTTATAACTTGCTCTCATGCAAAAGAAATTCTTATCAGATACCCTGGTCTGAGCCAGGACAGACCAGTTAAAAGAACTTAGTAATTTTACTTTTCAGTTAAATCACTTCTAAATCTGTGTCAAGTGTGGGAGGAAGGCCAGGAGCTGGTCTGCAGGGGCAGGATTCATTTCTCTGGTGTACATTCTGCCCCGGGGGCTACTGCTGGCGTGGGGTTGAAGCCAAGAGGGAGGAGGATGGAGCCTTGCCTCTGTGCTAGCAGCACCTCCTTTGACGCCTGCGCTTAAATTCTGGGCCAGACGTCTCGTGCCCTTTTAGTCCCTGGCACAGCTACATTAGAAGCAACACTAATCAGCCTTTAAATGCTGGAGACATTAGGAGCATTATCTCCATATTTCACAGCCCTCTCGTGAATGTTTTGGTGCACCACAGATGCTGCACTGTGGGTCTGACTCATGGAGTGGGGACTCGGCTTTACCGCGGGTCGGATCCTGAGGTCTTTCCCATGTCTCTGCCTACTTCCAGGGCAGGGATCTGGAGTATTCTCCAAGCCCGGATTATTGTGTATAGCCCTTGTCGTACGACACCGCAAACGAGCGTCGGGGCTGCCCGCTGGAATGAAAGGGCAGAGAAATGAACTTGATGGAGCAGGCTGGCGGAGCAGCTTGTCTGCCATCTCCCCGAGGAGACGGAGCCATTCAGTGCCTTTGTGGAGCAGGATCTGTTGCTCGATTCATGTGCATCCTGTACACTGCTGATTTACCTCCAGCTCATTTCATACTGAACAAAGCAGGAACACAAAAAAAGGCTTCTCTGACACACCAAAGCCAAACCTCTCTGGGCTTGAAGCTGATACACCAAACCTGTGCCTGATGGTAATGCTCCCACTCGTGCTGTCAGGTTCTCTCCATGTGTGTTTCCCCTGTTTGGCTCGGTGGACAAAGTCAGGGTTTGCTTTCTTGGATCAGCCCCCTGGCAGCAGTGGCCGTGAGCTGACCTAACAGCTTCTGCTGCACCAAGGAGTCTCTAGCACAGCAGGCAACAAATTGGGGGCTGTAACCTCCCCCCTTGCCCCTGGGGGCTGTGCCAGGGCTGTTGTGGAGGACAATGGTTTTATTTGGTTGGTGCGTTGAGGATGGAAGCCAAACCTAGGCATTGCCTAATGCTGTCTGTCAGACCTGGGGTGGACATGGGGAGCTCTGATCTCCCCATATTGGCTCTTCCTGAAATACGATGACCCTGTGTAGACCAAGGATGTCTCCTCCTTGCTCCCATCCCCAGAGCAAGCGCTCAAGTGGGGTGCTCGGGCACGGGAGTGGTTTCCATATGTCCTTTGTCTCCCTGACTGCAGTGGGATTCACCATGCTCTTACAGCTTGGAGAGTATTTGCACAACTTCTCCCCCTGCCCCTCTCCCCTGCCTGCATGAGTGAGTAGATTTTTTTCCTACCTGACCTCAACTGTGAAGGTAGATGAAAAGAGATGGCTCAGGGCTGGATTTACACATTCTGCTGGACATGCTGAGCAGTCAGCTGAGATTCAGGGTATGGGGAAGACGGTGCTGGGTAGAAACCTGCCACCCACCCCTCTCCAGTGGCTTCAGCTTTGTTTGCTTTCCATCACATCCTTCTGAAAAATGTTTTATTTGGGAAGAAAGAGGTTAGCCTTTTTCTCATGGGGCAAGAGGAAAGGATTTTCTTTAAAACAAAGAGCAGGCAACAGAGAATTGGAAGAACTTTCCTAGTTTAGGCTTTGTCAAAACCCCATTTTCCTTTGAGAGGGGAGAGAGATGAAACAAGGGGAAAATGGAAAATATCTAACGCGTGCTGGGCACTTGCATGCACGAGGATAATTTGTACAGTATTTGTACAAATAATTTGCGGTCCCCTCCTCTTCCTCCTCCTCTCACCACGTCCCCTTCCTTCCAGGGCCTTCTGCTTCTCATGTTCTTAAAATTGTTTCTCCATAGCACTGGCTATCTGTTTGTTGTACTCCAAGCTCTATCTCACTCAGCTGCTTGCCTCTGAACTTCTAGATAGACTCTTGCTGCCATATTTTCTTTTAATGCCCTTCTTCATGTAATCATTTCTGTTCCTCTCTCATGTTCCCTCCAACCAAGCCAGCAGATCCATCTGTGCTGGCAGCTCTTTGTCATCTGCCCTGCATTAAAGCCTCAGCACTGGTTGCAGTGCTGGGGAGCACTCGTATGGCCGGCAATGGGAATGACCCAACACTGCTCCCACTCCTCCCCGCCGCACAAATCTTCATTTTCAGGGGGACTTTTTCTTTTTGGCTTCTCTTCTCCTCCGTTCGAATCTGAGGCAGTGATTTAGCAGAATTTGTTTTGACAAAAGCAAAGGCTATTCCCAGCCAATTAAAAATATGGTAATGGAAAGATGGGAAAGAAACGCGGCGCTTCCTCTGCTGGCGGGGTTTGTTGTTTGCTGTCACCATGCTTAGAGGGATTAAAAGTGCGTGCTGGAGGTCCGTGTCAGATTGAATGTTAAGCTCCCAAGCTGCAGCCATGTTCTTGGGAGCAGAGAAGCAATAATTCACTACTGGGGGATGGAAGAATTACTCCAGTAATTTGCTTATTGACTTTTATTCTTTCTCATGCAGGCACGTAGGCGTACACACAACTGCAACACTCATTTCATTAGCATCTCATGCTGCAGGTGATTGAAATCCAGGAGTGCTTAGAGTGTTTGCCCTCTGATATGGTGTCCAAGATGCCTTGCGGTGACAAGGATGGGCCAAGTGAGGAAGGCCAGAGGTCTTGGAAGATGTGGACTCACATCCTGAGGTTTTGTGTGTGTTTCTCTCCAGAGTAGGTCTGGCAGCCATGGGTAGCAGGTGGCCTGAATTGCTCAGCATCCTCTTTGTCTTCAATGCTGCAGTGGGTACCCAGTGCTGTGTGGATCCCAAGCAGGCAGCCTGGAGGTAACGCTGAACTTCTGTGCCTCCGTCTTCTGCCTGTGGAAGAGCTCTACATGTGATTCCTCCCATGGTGATGGGTCAGTTGGTGGCTGTGGTGGCTGAAGCTATGTAAATACATGAGAAAGTAAAAATAGACTTGTTAGAAGTATCTTGAAAAGGTTACTTTCAGCTGGGTACAGGGTGTGCTGTGGCTGCTAGAGGTCTGTGTCTGGATTTTCTTGAGTGGGTCAGTAGGCACAGACAGCAAGCCATGGGTAGTCTCGAGGTGGCAGCTCATGCTTTTTTCAGAAATGTCACTCTTAGCAGAAATCAAGCGTATGAAAAGGAGGTGGCAAGAAACTGGAGATACATCCATCCTCTTACTCCAGGTGAGCGGCATGCTGGAGAGGCAGAGGTCCTTGCCTTCGCAGATAGCACCTCTGATCTCTTCCTTTCTCTCTTTTGCCTCCCTTGTGCTCAGCATCCACTGCTATTTGCTCATCCTATTTGCTTTCTCTCTTACCCCTCCTTAAGGGATTTAAAATCCTTGGATTAAGCAGGAGTTGCCAATTGCATGGGAACTGTACTGCCCTGCTCGTTGGAAATGGATGTGGTGAAAGGAGTTCAAAGGTGTCAGCCAGTCTTTGTGGTCCCACTCCCAGCTTTTGTGTGGCTTCAGAGAAGCCCTCGTGCTCCAGTTCCACTCCTAGGTGTCCACTGCAGTGCTAAAGGCATAAGGTGAGGATTTGCCCTAATCCTTGTTTGTGAGCTCCCAGCACAGGAACGCTGAGGTCCTGGCATCTCCTTGAGCACAAGCTACCTCCCTACTGCTCAAGAGTACCGTGGCAAAGTCTGAAGGCTGGTGGTTGAGCTGCTTCCTTGCAGCTGGAGAAGCTCATGAAGGGTTACAGCAGGCAGCGAGGAAAGACCGACTCTGCGGCATTGGTGGCTTTGAACAGGCAGCCCAGACTTGTAATATCAGCACTTACTGAATTAATTTGTTATGTAGCACCAGTAAAGCTCAAAGTTCTTTCGGTGAATTCTAGTTTTGAGAAAAATCAAGAAAGTAATTACTTGGCTCGGTCATTAATTACTCACTACTGGACATTTTTGAAGGTGTAGTATGAAAAGCCTGAGGCAGCTATTAAGAGTAGCTCTAATGGTATTGATCTATTTGTGTTTATCGTGAAATTTCTCTGCTTTTATGGTACTTTATTGAACTGGGGGATACAGGTGTGTGGAGCCAGGGAGCATGAACTGCCCCCTCCCTGCCTGGCTGCTGGCGTTGTCCCCTGGGGGCATCAATGACTTCTTGGAAGTCTCCCTTGGAGGAAAGCCTGACACGAGGGTGGGCACTGGGGACCCTGACCATTGAACTTCTGCACAACCCAGGCTGTGTTTGGGCTCAACGAGAGATGCCCTGCCTTGGGCAGTGGCAGTAACCCACCAAACCCACCAGCGGAGGGGAGGGAGAAGTGCAGCCAAGCCAAGTAACTTGCCTGTGGACTTGCAGGTGGTCAGTGGCAGAAGAGGGAGCAGTGGCCAGATCTTCTGACATCCAGATCTGTGCCATTCTTAAATGGGCCAACTGGCTCTTGAATCACTTTTACTGGCACTTTCATTACTATATCTGGCTGGTGACAGTTCTCCAAGCCTACTTCTTGCTGCCCACAATTCCATTTATGCCTCCCTTCTTATGGTTCAGTCCCACCGTGGCCATTCACTGGCATGAAGTCGTCTTTGGAATCGGATATTATCTGGAGAATAGTTATCTACCAAGGAATCCAGGGCTGGGAGGGACAGGCAGCATATGCTGCTCTGCCTCATTCCTCTACGGCCTCTGGGATACTCCTTTCCTATTCCCTCAAATTGGTACAGCCTAGCTGCCATCCCTGGAAGCTGTGCCATGGAGATGAGGTTATTCCTTCTGGCAAGAGAAGAAGGTGTAAGCCAACAGCCAACAGCAGCAGAGCCATTTTCTGGTGAGCTGCAAATACAGCAGGGAACGGCGACAGCTTCTGGAAAAGGGCAGGGTGGTTGTTGGTTTCCAGGGGGTTTCTCAAGGCAGCCCGAGGTCTCATGAGGTTGGTGTTGGTTTGATTGTTCTGGCTTTGTTCCCAGGAGCGAAAGGCACAGTCTTCCCGTGCGTGAACTTGGACAGAAAATGCCACAGTGCCTTTTTTATTTTTTTTCCCTGTACCCTGAAGAACTGGAAAAAGCAACACAGGTTTAACAGTGCCAAAGGGATGCGGCTGTTCAGCTTGTGCCTCCTGGCCTTTCTCCTTCTCCCATCGTGTTTGGTATGCAAAATTGAATCTCACCCTACTCACCCGCTTCCCACTGGGGGAAAGGTGGCCTTTAAATCATAATATGATTGCAGATGATGTTGCAGAAGGGGAAAATACGATGAACTTTAAACTCCCCTTTGCTTTACAAATTTGTTCATGTCTTCCCTCATAGCTGCTTAGTCATGCCTATTAGATTTACCGTTTTCTGGGAAGGAGAAGTTGAAGTGAATTTTATTATCTATTCAGCATCTGACTTGGTGCCTTCCTCCCCTCCTTTGTGTGTTTTAATCAGAAATTTGCGGTGGTTTTGATTGGACTCCTTTGATCAGAGTGCAGAATCCCCCCAGGTACGGGATCGTTAGTTCTCATTAGCAGAAGGAACAGTTTTTCCATGATGGTGCACATCCTTGTACAGCTAATTGAACAATCACCACGTTAACTTCATCGCCTCGTTACTTTTCATGGGTACCTTAGATGCCTCCAACAACTGACCAGGTTGAAAGGAGTAGGATAGAAAACAAAGAGCTGAGGGGACCAGTTGTTGAATTAATTAGCAACTGCTAAAGGGAACACTTTGCATCTTTCTGTGCAGCACAGCACTACTGGATGAAATTAAGAAAATGAAATCAAGAACTTGGCAAGTTTTATAAGGAGGTTGGGTCGGTATTTGCATATCAAAAGTAGCCAAAATTTTTGGAACAGTGGTGTTCTGAAAGGGATTTTGCTCTTTGTGTTTGAAGAGTTAAATCAGTTTTGTGCTATTAAAGACTGCAGAAGGAGACCTGATTTGCATATGTGCTGTCGGTAGGAATCTTATGCTTCAGCCTGGCACGTCCCCAAATTGGACACCGGACAAGATGGCCATGGGCCTGCTCCTGCCTGTCAGTTCTCCTGATCTTGGATTTGTGGTGATGGGGTGGAGGAAATGGAAAGGAACGGGCAGGAGGGAGAATATTTAATAGCAAAGAGGAACATCTCTGCAGCGGGCTGAGAGCCAGCGGGTCTGCACCAGCCGAGCAGGAGTCTGTACTCAGAGCAGGTCACAGAGCTGGATCTCAGCCCTGGCACTTCTGCAGCCGTTTCAATTAATGTCATCGTTTAAAGCAGAGCTTGGGGATGGAAAATGGGAACTACACTGAAATCCGACAGTGTTGTGCCCTGGGGTGGTTCTCTGGGAAGTGCTGAAATACACAGTGCCATTTCCTGAGGAGCAGAAGGTGTGAGAGAAGAATTTGATACCTGACGGCTCCTTCCCAAGTGGTGCCAGAATGGGACCCACCCATTGAAGTTGAAGATAAGAGACCTACGTGGGAGCAAGGCAAATTTCCTTTATGTATTTCCTCTTTGTCTTTGCAGAAAAAGTATCTAGATGCTGAAACAGATTACCAGTCGATGCAGTAAGATCTCCCTCATTCAGGTGGTGGTGGGTACCTGTATAAAAGGTATGCTCCACCAGAAGTCAGTGATTTCCATGGAGGGTGTTTGGCCAGGCACGGGTTAAGTATCTAGAACTGGCCTCAGCAGTGTGACCCTCACTGCATGTTTCATCCCAGACCCTGTTCAAGTTTGAAGTCCCTATAGCTATGCCCCTGGCTCAGTGGATGGGTTTTGTGGCCATGCTGTGCCCCATCCTGCTGGAAAAGCTGGTTGTGCTTTGTCTCAGCCACCTTTTCAGTCAACTCTAGTGTGAAGGGCTTACAACACAGGAGATGTTCTTTTGGACTGGGGAATAAAATGGTGAAAATGTTTCGTGAAGCTGTTCAAGGAAGGAAGGTTGTTTTTTCTTGCAGGGCACTAACCCATCACATCTTTCTAGGTATGCCCAAACAGGTACTTGCCTGATGGATGAGGGCACCAGAATGGTGGTACAGCCTGGGGCTTGAAGGACACAGCTTTGTGGAGCTCTGCAAGAGACTTTGAAACAGGTCAGAATAAAGAGGGTGGCACTGGCTGGCAGGACCTGTGCTGTACAGCACAGCTGGCCAAGTGTGAGCTTCAGGGAGAAGCTGTGCTTGTGGGTGAAGCTGTTGACTTTTTGGTGCCTTCCCAGGCTGGAAAACTTCACTAGTGGGTCCACTCTCCTGGCAGTGGTTTGGGGACTGCAGAGAGGACACACCATACTGTGGCAGACTAGGATTGGTCTTTGCTGGTCTGAGAGTTTGCAGAGAGCCTTCAAAGAGCCTGTGACAGCACCATCTGTCACCCTTGCTGATGGGTGTGTGTGTTAGAAGGGAGCAATGCAGGATGCCCTCCTGGGATAAGGGTCCCAAAAATCCCCTTCCATCTGTGTAGCCTGAGCTGGCTGTGGTGGACACTGTCTCTTCTGGGGTTCCTTAGTCCCTGGTGCAGCCACCACACTTGCTGAAAAAGAAATGGGGCTGAATGCCAGGCTTTGGATTCAGAGAGGGATTAGACCAGCCCATGGAAGATACTCAGTTAAGGAGGTGCATGATGCTCTTTTCATCCTTGCAAATTGGGTGTCCTTGCAAATTTAGGTGTTCAAGGTGTGTCTGGATGTGGTGCTGGTGATATGGTTTAGTGGTGATGTAGGTAGGTGGTTGGACTGGATGAGCTTGAAGGTCTCTTCCAACCTCGAGGATTCTAAATCCCTAAAACATGGCCTGATGGGAGGCCACAGGAGGTGCTTGCTTAATTTGTGTGTCTTTTCTCTGCTCATCTGAGGGATAAATGCATAGCCCAGCCTGCAGCCTGCTGTGGTCTGGCCATTCCTGCCCTATTCCTCAGTCTTTGGCCTGGGGATGTGTGATGTGCCTGTAGAGTGAAGCACAGGTGGCTTTTGGGACTGGAATGATGCTGAGTAAGCACTCCCTCCTGTTTATCATCTTATTTTGCATGTCTGATGGGGCCAGTGGGAGAAAAGGGTGCAGAGGAGGAGTGGAAGGCATTTCTGAGCAGTAGCAGTTGCCTCACCATTGCAAGGATGCTCCAGCACAGCAGCCAGACAGGCACGTGCACTCCCCCAGCCTCCTCATCATGTTATTATATTACACCTGACATTCCTTTCTTCCACTAATATGTTATTTTTGGTCTGACAGCTTTATGAAGGAGAAAAGAAAAATAGAGAGAGAGACACGCACCCAGACAGACACAGACAGTATTCATTCCTTATCAGCAAGGAATAGGTCTGACTCACACACAAGAGATCTGCTGATTGAAACATCTCGCTGTCTCCAGCAGCTCTCAATCTGCCATGGAAGGGAGATTCCCAGAGCCTGGAGAGGGGAAGGGAAGGGTCTAGAGGGTCAGTCCTCCAGGGACCTCGCCTTCCTGGCCCGAGATGCTCTCTGAACTCTACCAGGAAGTCTAATTAGTGGGAGAAATCTGGCTGCTGTCTATCTTGGGATGTTGCTGACATGGTGGGAGGATGCTCATCTGGTTGATCACACCATCACCTTCAGTTCTTGGTTCTTGTGTTGGGTGGAGAAGGCTCTACAGGTGGTTATAGCTCATGGAGAGATGTCCTGCCTGGGGCAAGGGTTGATGGAAGGGTGACGACCCCAGTGTGTTGGGAGTCCTGATGCTGGTTTCATTTTTGCAGAGGGGAAGTGAAAGAGTGTGTGTGTGGGAAATGCCGTGTCAGACCTGGCCACTGGTCATTGTGTTTCATTCAAAGGCCAGCGGGCAGAAGGAAGTGTGTGGGAAGGGCAGGAACAAAACCTAAAAAGTTGAGTGCTGAGATTGTAAAAATGGAAAAAAGGAGTGTGAAATGAGCAGGGGTTCATTTGAGCTGGATGTGTGCTGGCAAAACAAAAAGGAAAATGGGGGAAATGTGGGAATGAAAATGAGGGGAAAAATGTTCTAATATGAAAATATTGCTGAGCCCTTGTCTGCTCTGCATCCCATTATTCACCAGGTGACCTGGAAAACCCACTGCGTTTGTTCCCAGGGCTGGAGAAGAGGTTAGAGGCCACCTCAGGCTGCCGGTGTGCGAGGGAGGAGCCTCAGCAGCAGGTCCTGTCTGGAGCACACCAATCCCAGGAGAGCTGGCTGGGTAAGTGTCTGCTGGAAAAAGAATCAAAAGACCAAGGGAGCATCCTATGCATCCATGTGCTTCTCTGCCTTTGTCCTGTACCCTTTCCCCAGGATGCCTGACCTCACTGAGCACCTTCTGCAACAATATTTGCATCAGGCAACTCACACTCTGTCCCCAGAACAGCCCCTCTTGCTAATTGCATGCTGGACTGTGGTCATCTGCCAGGAGAAACAGCTTCAACCCTCTCCATTCCCACATTGCAGCAGAAGCGTCTCGTTCCCAAGCATTATGGGAGAAAGGCCAATCAAACAGAGCAATTAATTCAATAAACAAAACAATTAAGCCATGATCCCAGTGTAGTTTCCACCCAGAAACAGAATAAACAGCCTTCCCAGCATGGATAAATAAACTCACAGATGGAGGCTTTTGTGAGTGGCGAAGTTTTCCCTCCACAGCATTTTTGAGAGCACATAAAAATTGTGGAGTACATAAATCTCTGGCTCTCCATCCCCGTGGCTGGGGGGGGAAGGAGTGGAGTGCCTGCTGTGGGGCAGATGTGTGCTGGCTCGAGATGGAGGGAAGGGACCTGGGGACGGCGCAGAGGCGTGCGTGGCTGCTGGGCAGCTGGCTCCTCCAGATGTCCCCTGAGGCCAGCTCTTGTCACGGCCTTGACACAAAACACCCGGTGGGAGAAGCTGTGAAGGAGGAGAGTGACCTGCTTCACACTTGGCTGATCTCATTTCTTCCTTTAGGGACTCGTGGAAAATCCCCTTTTTTGAACTGGGTTTCAACACTGTTAGAGCTGGTGGTGTAAAAAGGCATCTGCAGGGTCCTCGGGCAGTGCATGGAAAGCAGAGTTGTTGAGCCAAGGGGAAGGGAGGTAAATATTCCCAGGGATGATGCTGGCTTCACAGAGGTAGTGGGATCCAGGCTGGTTGCTCTGACCCTTTTTAGAGCTGGTGGTGTAAAAAGGCATCTGCAGGGTCCTCGGGCAGTGCATGGAAAGCAGAGTCATTGAGCCAAGGGGAAGGGAGGTAAATATTCCCAGGGATGATGCTGGCTGCATGGAGGTAGTGGGATCCAGGCTGGTTGCTCTGACCCTTTTTAAACTCAGCTGAAGAAGGTTCTGGGAAATGTTTTTTCCATTGCCAGTCAGTTCTGGCCTCAGTCCTGAGTCCTCAGTCCCCACCCTGGGGGGTGGTTGGCAGCGGGATGGTGCAGGCGGTGAGGGGAAGGAGATGCGAGAGTCTGGGCTGGGCATCTGCTGGAAAAGTAGCTCGAGTGGAGGTGCTCTGCTGGCCTCGGAAGTGGAAAGGGCAGGCCTGGGTTATACTGCAGCTTGCATGGTATTTAGGGTCACTTGTTTTAGAAGCAGGAGGGAACTGTGCGTTTCAAAGAGGGGTGAAAAGCCTGCATGTGGTTAGAGGTTGTGGCAGTTTTGGTCGCAGATGTTCTGGACAGAGAAGGGAAAGGCTTTTTCCCCAGGAAGAGCCTTTATGTGATCACTGTTCTGCTGGGCAAGGCTGGCTGGACACCAGGGGGGAGATGGGTGCTGCAGGTGAGCTCCAGGTCTGCAGAAGCCCCTCTGCTCAGCAGTGTGAGCAAGCACGGGCAGGCTGTGGGAGGCAGGCAGAAGTCACTCACCCAGCTAAGCTCCTCCAGAAAGAGATGAAGCAGAGTTCTCTCCTTTTTCCTGCTAGAGGATGTTTGTTGTTCTTTCCCTCCTGCTCACTGGATGCATTACTCAGGAACTCGTTGAACCCCCAAATGGCTTGATTTAGTGTTCAGAGTCCCTGAGTAGGGACTTGAGGCAGTGAACCTGGCACCAGCCCCTGCTGCTGCTGTTTGAGCCTTGGCAGGCTGCTGTGCTGTGATGAAATTACCCGGGGAAGCTATTTCCAGCCTCAAATTGGGTAAGTCTGAACAGTGGGAAGAGTCGTGCCGAAGCAGCTCAAGTTTAGAGAATGTCCTGTGTGTGCCAGACAGAGTTCAGCACCCGTGGGTCAGCGCAAGAGCAGGCTTGAGTCAGCGGGCAGCTTGCTAGAGCCCTGGGACTCGTACAAGTGTTGTGTTGGCTCCTGTGTCTGCAGCAAGGAGGTCCTTCTGCACCAAAGACCATAGCGTGACTTTATGGAGCTGCCCTTCAAATACAACTGATGAACTCTCAAAGTGAAGGCCTTTGGACACGTTTGTTAAACCCGAGTCCCATAACCAGGGTGTGTGTGCTGTCACCTAGGCAGGGGCTTCCTGGAGACACCTGCTTGGACTGATGGTGTGTTCTCTGGGCCCTACCCCACTGTGGCTTCACATTTGCTGTTGCATTCATAGTGCTGTTGCCTCTTAAGCGGTGGTTTTGGTGGAAGCAGAGCAGACTTTCTGAGCCTGCATGTACCCTAGGTGGGGCGTTGACTTGGAAGACAAATAGGGAAAGCATTCCTTTTGTCCTCTCACAGGGGTTGAGATCAGAATCCTTCCACTTCCAAATAGGAAACAGCTGCCATTGCATTCATTCTCCTAGAACTGGCCACCCTCCAGCTTCCTGCAGAAAGAAACACCCTTCTGTGAGTCGGGAGGCTACAGGTGGGCTAGCTGCTGTGACCCTGCCCCAGCCCTGAGCCCTCAGCCTGGCTGGGATTGCTGACATGGCCACCTCCTGGGATGGAGGACAAGAAACTCAGGGTTGTCAAGTAAGGGTGTAAACCACAGCTGGCTTGAGAAACACAGCAAGGGAATGGCCACGTAACATTCTGAAGGCAGATATGTGCCTGTGTGCTGAGCTGGCCAGAAAAAAGTCACTGTGGCTGCAGTTCTGTGGTGCTGAGCTAATGAGTTTCACCCAGAGGTGAAATGCTTGGCCTGGGCTTGGTGCTGCTCTGGTTTGACTGCGTGACTTTTGGCCATCTCCAAGCGAGCTCATGTCTGCCAGTAAGAAGTCACGTGGCTGTGCTGTGTCCTGTGGGAAAGGCCTAGAGACTTGCCCTTCATCACCCTCATGGCTGTTAAACCTCTTCCATCTCAGCACTTCTCATCAGAAATGTCCCGAAATCAGAGTTCATACTGTTCAGGACAAGGGTCTTGCTCAGGGGGAAGGCTCTCTGTGCAGAGCAGCTCTCACAGTGTACAGGCACAAAACCCTCTTCCTCCCAGAACATGGCTCACTTCTTGCACTGTGGCAAGAAGCCTGGGATGCAACTGATGATGCTGACCTGGCTCTGTCCTGTTGGCACCAGAAGTTAGGTGGGAACCCATCTTCCAGAAGCTGGTCTGATTGACCAAGGAGCTGTGCCGGCCACTCTCTGAACATTAGTTTAGCTGGAACTTTTGCAGCCTCTGCCAGGAGCAACAGGGTCTCTGATAATTCTTAGAAGTTGTACTTGTCCTTCCTTAGCAAGTGGCTAACATTAAGTTGTTGAGTGCTGCCATCCGGGGTGGTCTCTGGCCAGAAATCCCGCTGGATGGTGGAACATGATGTGCACTGGTGTATCACCTCCTCCTAAGGAGGCTTCATCTGTGCAGCCAGGCTGTGTGTGTCTGCGGTGCACACTGGGGCTGCACCAGGCTGGAGGCAGAAGACCACTGTGCCTGCTTTGGCACAGGCTGCAGCAGAGGTTTCCCAGCTGAAGTCTGTGTGGTGGTGGTTTGTGCCCATATTAGACAGGTAAGCCGTGGAGGAGCTGTGTCTCCCTGACCCTTAGTCCTTGCCATTGCCTTTCTGTTGTCATTTACAAATTCTGGGGCCCCTTTCAGCAAACACTGTCACTATTCCATGACATAGTGCACTTCCCTCATTGGCATCCCTTTTCAGATATCTGTTGGACAGACTGTTTGTACTCATTGGCATGAAACAAGCCCAACTGGAATGAAATCATTTATAAGTCACGAGAGAATATTAGTGGTTCATTTCCTGCTGCATTCACTGAGCTGCAATTAACAGGGACCTGAAAGATTACACGGTGCCAATTGTCCTGTCCGTCCTCTTTGTCCCCTTGTTTTTTTTCCTTCCTCGTTTCCTTCCCTTCTGAGCTGAACATATTGGATGTCCCCATTTTCACACGTTTTTTTTCTCTCTTCCTCTGCTCATTTCATTCTTCATTTCACTCTCTTCCCTTCTCTTTGTGCTTTCTTTTTTGCCTCTTTGCTTCCCTCATCTCTTGTATTGTTTTCTTCCTCTTGCTTTTTATTCTCTCTCTATTTAAACCCAGGCAAAAAACAAATTATTTATGAAGGGCTGTAATTTATGATGTCTTCTTAATGTCTTGGAAGACACAGATAATTTATTTAATGAGTAAAGACATGATAATTCACAGATGATGATTCCAGTCAGAAAATTAGTTTCATTAATTTGCTGTAAACTCTCTGCCTTGATTTAGTGCAGAAGGAGTTCCTGAAACCCAATGCAAATCTTCACCACAGTGGGTTTTTTGTCATCACTGAACCAGCGTGCAAGCCTGCTGGCTTCCTTGCTGTCTCTGCTGCTCCTGCTTGTGTCCTACCAACAGTAAGCCACAGGTAGCAGAAGCATCTTTTTGCCATATGGGAAGCTGGGGGGGAAACGGGTGGAGGTGATGTCCCCATTCCAGGGGATGCTGAAACAGGCAGTGCCAACTCACAATGTTTGTTTTGCAAAACCACATGCTGTTCTCTGAGGTTTTGCCCAGTAAGTTCAACTCTAAGACAGAATAAAAAAGTCCATTTTATTTTTTAATGGAGTATAAAAGGTACTTTTTCAAATAAATTTCAAGGCAGACAATTTTACAGTAGAGTCTTGCTGATAACTGCAGTATATATAAATATTACAGGAAACCTATAGAAGTGATTCATGGTGTACTATTGATCTAATCAGATTTAATTAAGTGTTTGCATCATGCCTTGTTAATCACAGATAATAGGGCTCCAAGGACACCTTGCAGAATCAGGGCTTTGCTTCTCACAGCAGTGTCCATGACCGTATCTTGCAGAGACCACTGTAGTCCATGGAGGTTCCCCAGGGATGAGCTTCCCTAATGCATTTCACATTTGTTTTAAAAACAGGTTTATTGATGATGCTCTAATCCACCTTACTAGGAATACTGTTCTGCTCTCTACTTGATGTCAGCTTAGGAAAGTTTTTCAGCTTTTACTGGAAAAAAATTGCAACATGGATCAGTGTTTCTTCTGTACATCACAGTGTGTGGTGGGGAAATGTGTGTCAGCTCTGGGACTGAGCAGTGAGTGCCCAAAATGCAATAATGCTGTGAGCCTGTGCAAACAGGTAGGTGAGCTGATGGGATCCACCTGTCCCAGAGGGTGAAATGCTGCCTTGCTCATCACCTGTCAGGGCTAATGGAGAGAGCTTTCAACCAGCATCACTGGGGGAAGGGAATGCTGTCAAGGAAGCTGAAGGAAGCCAAGGGTTGGCATGGCACTGCCTGGGGGTGGCAGTGTTACTGGGAGCACTTACGGTTCTCCAAGAAGCACTGAGGGTTTATCATAGAATGGTTCAGGTTGGAAGGGACCTCGGAGCCCATCCAGTGCCACCCCCTGCCATGGGCAGGGACACCTCACACCACACCAGGTCTTGCCAAGCCCTGTCCAACTTGGCCTTGAACACTGCCAGGGAGGGGCAGCCACAGCTTCTCTGGGCAACTTTAGGAGCCAATCTGAAATGGCATTTAGGAGCACATCTGAAATGCTTGTACACCAATGCATGCAGCATGAGAAGCCAACCGGACAAACTGGGTTGTGGGTGTCGATTGCCTGGGCAAGGTGACACACCTTAAGCTATCATATCAAACATCAAGCTATTTGGGGAGCTATTTAGCAGTGTCCCCTGGGAATCTGCTTTTGAGGCTATAGGGGTCCACAAGTGCAGGTCAGTTTTTTAAAGCACAGGAGAGGGCAGTTTGTAGTGTCAAAAGTCAAGTGAGCAAGGCAGAAAAACAGCTTGGCTGAACAGGGAGCTCCTCATGGAGCTCAGGAGGGAGGAGAAATTGTGTGGTCTCTGGAAGCATGGCCAGGCTGTGCAGGAAGATAAGAGCTGTGGTTTGCATGTGCAGGGAGAAAACACAAAAGGCCAAATCTCAACTAGAGTTGAAACTGGCCAGTGTTTTGTCGGGTAACAAGAAGGGCTTTTGAAAATAAGTTGACAGCAAGAGGAGGTCCAAGGAAAGCATTGGACTGATATTTGCTGAAAATTGTCACCTGACAAATGGGGATGAAGAAAAAGTGGAGGCATTCAATGCTTTTTTGCACGAGCACTTGGTTTTGCCCCGTGGCTTGTGTATTTTGATAACCACAGCTGAGCTGGTATAAACAGATCTTGAGAAGCTTTTTTAAGAAGTTATGAGTGGGCATCAGACTGGCAGATCTACTCCCTGCCCCACACACTCATACCTATGAAAAACAAAGTCTTCAAGGATGTGGTTGGGTTGGAGAAGGTGAAAACTTACCCTGCTGCTGGGGTAGTTAATGGGAAGTGAAAGCCTCCAGGAATTTGGGAAAATGCTTGAAAAGTGGGGAACAAATGTGATAAAATATCCACGCTGTTTTGAAAAATAAGTGGTGTTGGTGGGACTTGATTGTGCAGTTCTTTCAGGGTCTTGTGCTCAGCTCAATCAGCAGGGGCAGTTGGCAGGAGCTGATGAAGAGTTGCAAAAGATGATTCCTGTCAGTACAAGGTCCTAGAGGTCTGTCACCTATTTGCTGCCTGTTCTTGTGCTTCTTGAGCTCGGGATCACTTTTTTCTTGCTTACATCATGTAAGCCAGACCTTCACTCACCATGAGGATGATTTCTCATGGGTACTTGCCCCATGTAAGCAATAGTAGCAGTCCTAATGCTGTTCAGCAGAGGCCCTGCTGGAGTGAGGGGAGTACAGGTCAAGGCTTAGTTGCTGAGGGCATGTCTGATGCTTGAGCTTTTTTTTTTTCTTGGTGGGAGCCCAAGCCACAATGGTTCTGTTTTGGCTTAGCAGAGCCTTGCATAACTTCCAGTTGCTTCTCAGGAGCATGTGTACCTGTGGCTGAGCCTCTCTTGCTTCCTGAGATGCTCTGAGAGCAGTGTGGTGTGAGCACAGAGCTGGACGTTCAGATGGACCCCTGTGTCCTTGTGTAGTGCCTTTGGAACAGCTTTCACATCTTGTAATGTCCTTATACCCCTACCTTGCAGCTTAAGGTTGTTTTCTAGCATGAGAGCAGCCTTCACATCCTCTCCAAAATTGTTTTCTTTGGAAAGAGGTGGGGGCTTCCCTGTGCCAGAGGAGATGTTGGCTGAGGACCATTGCGTGGATGGGTTGTGTGCCCTGGGACCTGTGAGCTGGACTGCAGAGAGGAGTAAGACACAAGACACTGCATTCCCATTGCCTGACTCTTGAAGCCAGACTCCTGCCCTCTGTGTAAGGGACCTGTGCGCCACCTTTGAGTTTGCTTGTTTGAAATTCAGGCCTTACAAGGGCTGGCGTGCTGGTGGGGCTGAGCAGTGGGAACTTTCTGGGTGAAGGTCACCATTGCCTAGTGAAGGTTGTGGGTTCAAAGCCTACTTGCAGCCCAGAAGAGCATTTTATTGCATTTGGCTCTGCCGCAGGCCATGGCTCACTCATCCTTCTTTACTAACAGTCACCACAATGTGACTGGATTGCACTGTTCTGTGCGAGGAGCAAGAGCTCCATCTTGGCAGAATCTGTCCTCCCTCCCCCATGCACGGGATGAGGCCTCCCCCCAGGTGCTGTCTCAAGTGTACGCTCAAGTGTTTGAAACCTCTGCTTGGAGCTGGACAGATGAGGAATGAACATATCCTGTGTGCAATGTCCCCCCTCCCCCCCACAGCAGTGGTTTAGCAGCACATTGGGACCAGCTGTACAAACACAGGAGCACAGCACAGCCATCAGCACGTTCCTCCTCCCCAGCGTGTCCCCTCTGTCTCTGTCTGTCTCAAAAGCAGTGCCAGGTTTGACCCCAGGTCTTCAGGCTGGTGATATGGTGTCTGCTTCTGTCCAGGGGTGAGTGGCTGGTGGGACTGTCCCTCCCAAAGCAGTTGCTGCCCCATCCCACTGCAGGCCAGCCATGGTATTCTTGACTTCTGTTCAACCCTCGTCCCTCCACGCAGCTGCAGAGGCCTTGATGTATGGCTTGGATCCTTTGGGTTTGGTAATAGGCCAACTACTCTTTTCCAGAGTGGTCAACAGGGGCACTGTGTTTTGAGTTTTCTGTGAAAAACAGGTTTAAATGCTTCCCTGTCCACACCTGTCTGTAACAGGGCCCCATCCAAAAGCAGCAGGCTTTGTCTGCTTAACGGCACGCACCGCTTGCTCTTGCCTAGACAAGGTGTCCAGCCAGCTGCTCCCGAGCTGGCCATCCTGAGCTGCTTCAGCCTGGCAGGAGAGAGGAGTGTTTGTCCTTCAGTTTATTTTATGCTGTTCTTGGGCTCCTTCAAGCTCTCAGATAAATCACTATTCTAGCAGCAGCACAGAACCCAGTCCTGCTGCTTCCCTGATCATCCCTTGGGTGTCTGGCCCTGAGCATCCCTTTGTCCCCCTCCCTGTGTGCCATGGTGACATCTCAGGAGTCATTCTCACTGAGCTATCTGCAGGATACGAGCTGCTGTGGGCTGTCCCTGACAGGTAACAGTGATTATTCCAATTTCTCCTATTTTTTTTCCTAGCTGATTCGACTTCTCCTTTCTCAAGGTGGTGTGGTGTAGACTTGGGTGGTTGTGCCAATGCCCTCAGCAGTTGCCTGGGATTATTCCATTTGGAGAAAGCTCCTCTCTTCCCCATGGATCCTGCTGCACCCAGCTCCCTGCAGAAACTTTCCACCCCACCAGTCAGGTACAGTGCCCTTCTTTCTTCTGGGTGGCTACTGCTTTTCTGACTGCCATAGCAGAAACTGCCAAGAAGGCTCAGAAATTGCTTTCCCTTCCCTGTAGCTGCGCATAAATAATTCCTGGGACCTCCTGCTTTGCTGGAGTCTCTTGGCTGGAAGTGGGGTGGGTGGCTTGCAGAGGGGCCCACCAAAGGCATCAGGCTGCACTGGGAGTTTGAAACACAAAGTCCTGAGGATGGTGGTGGTGGTCCCAGATGGAGCAGATGATCAGGCAGGCTCCCTGGGAAAGGTGGTGGCTTGCCTGGATCCGAGGTGGAGAGGAAACGGGGGCCTCACAGAGCAGCTTGGGCTGCCTGCTAGATGCAAGACCATGTCCTGAGACCTTTATCAAGTCATGCAGAGGAGTGTCTGCCTGGGGATGTCAGTAAGCAGTGAGTCCACAAAGCAATCTGTTTGTTAATCTCGTGCAGCACAGAATAATAGGGCTCAGCACGAGCTAAGTGCTGGGCAAATATTAGTGTCTTTTTTTTTCCCACTTGTTGCAGAAGCTGGAGTTTATCACACTCTGTGAGCTCCAGTGTCTGCTCCTGTGGGAGAGCTGGCAGGAGCCTGGCTCTCCTCCTGGGCTGCCTCTCGGGTCAGGGGGCTTCAGAGGGGTAAATGGGACAGCCCTTAATTGACTCTGGTATTAAAGGCTGTCCTGGTTAGCTGCTCCCCACAACTTCTCCCCATTAAAAAAATCCCTTTGCAGACTTGCAGGGGGGTAACCTCGTGCCAGGAGTTACAGCTGGGTGCAGCACACGGTGTTTGCCCCTGCTCCAGTGTTGGCTGCCCTCTCCCTGCGAGCAGCAGACTCCAGCAAACACTGGGCTGCTCGTTACCATTGCACTGCTCTGTATGTAATGAGGGAAATAAAAGCAACTTCTCTCGCTGCAGCGATGTGATCTGGGAGCTCATAAAGGCTAAAGTGTGTTTAATTATGAGCTTGTTTCGATTATGCCCAGGCTTTGTTTCCTCCTATGGAGCGGGCCAGCCCTCTGAGGTCAAGATGAACTTTGGTTACAGAACTTCTGGCACATGTGGTTAGGGAAAATGGAGAGCTTCCCCCTCCTAAAACTAGGCACCTGCACCGTGTGATCTGTTGCTCCCCAGAGGCCCATTCAGCTGGCTATAGTGCTGCTGAAAGCACAACAAACACATTTGTTTCTGGACACGAAAGAGCCTTTCTCTTTTCCTCTGGCTCTGCAGTGCACCAGGAGCCCCATGCTGTCCCTCCAGCTGGGAGGTGGCAGGGGCTGATGAAGCAAGGGGCTGCAGCATTTAGTTAGTTCAAGCTTCTCTCTCCTGGGCTCAGAGTTGTTTTCATGAGCTAGACTTGCTCCCTACACCCTGAACTGCAGCTGATGTGAAAATGAACTCTGTGCCCTCCCTGGGGAGGGAATGAAGGGCCTCCAAAGCAGATGTTGGAGCTCGAGCCCCCCTGCAGTTCCCCTCTCCTGCTGGCTCTGGGTGTAAAAGGACAGGTCAGGTGTCAGGAGCCTGTACAAGGGTCTCTACCAGCACTGCGAGGGCAAAAAATTCATTTTATTCTGTCTTGAAGCGGGGTTGTTGGGGAAACTTGCAGTGGTGCCCTCCCTTTCGCTGGGTGCCAGTGGAGCAGTAACGGTTATGGCCAATTAATTAGAACTGCTTCCCCTTGTTTTCTGCTTGTAAATCACTTCCTCTTCACTTGGACAGCAGAGAAAACAAGGGAAGAGTGAAATAAGCCTGAAGTAAAGTATGAACCTCCCTTTTATTCCATATCTGGGACAATAGCAGTCTGCAGGACACCCAGGGAATGGGCTTTCTGAGCCACTGCTCCGTGAATTCACGCTCTCTTTATGAGCCTCTTCAGTGTACAAAGTGAAGTTTTTAATGGCTGTGGCTGTTCCTTCTGAATGGCTGCAAAGCCTAGGTCATGGCAGAGCAGAGCAAACTCCCCTCCTCTTCCCTGCCATCAGAATCAGCTTTGTCCGAACTGCAAAGCCTGATGAGTGTGGGCCAGCTCGGAGATGGTCCCTGATGAGGATCTTAATCAGGGCCCCAGCCAGTGTGCTGGCCTGATTGGGAAGGGAGAGGGGTGCTTTGTGTGCTTTGCTTTGCTTAGAGACTTTCCAGAAATTGGCCAGCTCTACCAGTAGAATACTCTGGCACTGCCCAGGGCTGGATAATCTCCATTCTTCATGGAAGATGGACCAGACTCTCTGCATAGAGCTGAACTTGGGTGGGATGAGTCTTGGCCTTTGTGGTGAGCTGGTTAGAAGGCTAGAAGGTGTGTGTGACCTTGGCTTGGCCTCTTGACTGTCCCTGCTGAGGACTCTCATCCATGTGCACCTCCCTATAAAGGGTCTGAGCCTGAGTGTGATGTGCGTGTGAAGCTGTCACTGTGAGATGGGTGCTGTGATGGATGGACCATTGGGATGTCACCATTGGGTGGTGTGATGGATGGACACGATGCACAGCGCTCTTCGAGTGGGCCAAGGGGGAAGAAATAACCCAGCTCTGCTTTCCAATGTCTTTGGCAGGGTGAGGATGAGCAGTAAGCTACTGGTAGCTACAGATCACAAACTGGCTGAGAGAAGTGCAGAGGAATGCTGAGGGATTGTAAAGCTCCAGCCAGGCTGAACTCTGCCACTGTCCACGTGCTCCCTGCATCATTCTCTTGCAGGTCCATCCTTTACCCGTGTCCAGCGTGGGAGCAAATGCTCCAGTGCCATGAAGCTCATTGCATCTCTTGGGTCTGGAGGAAAGCTGGAAGCTGCAGAAACATGGGTGAGCGTGAAGAATGGGTGCCTCTTGCATGCTGCACATAGAACAAGTCTTCGGGACAAGTCTTCGGTTTTCCTGTGTGAAGCCTTCATAGGCTTAATAGAGAGCAGGGCAGCATATGCTAATGCATCCCATCTGGCTGACCTGGGCAACTGGGCCAGCACAGGGATTCCTGTCAGCAGCCCCAGTAGTTCTGGAGATGGCCAGGGTGAATCTTCAAGGTAGCTGTTCTGGTCTAGACTTAAAGTCCCTCGGGAGGTGGAAGACATCTATAACTAAGGGCAACTAAGCTGGGGAAGGGCCTGGAGCACAGGTCCTATGGGGAGTGGCTGAGGGAGCTGGGGTTGTTTAGTCTGGAGATGATGAAGGAGACCTTATTGCTCTCTGCAGCTACCTGAAAGGGGGTTGGAGCCAGGGGGTGGCTGGTCCCTTCTCCTAAGGGATGAGTGATAGGACAAGAGGGAATGGCATCAAGTTGCACCAAGGGAAGTTCAGGCTGGATATTAGGAAGAAGGGTGGTCAGGCATTGGCACAGGCTGCCCAGGGAGGTGGTGGAGTTTCCGTCCCTGGAGGCATTCAAAAAACATTTGGATGTGCCTCTTGGGGACATGGTTTAGTGGTGGACTCAGCAGTCCTGGGTTGATGGTTGGGCTCAATGATCTTGAAGGTCTTTTCCAAATGGAGCAGTTCTATGATTCTAACTTGGAGAGCATCTGTCTGCAGGATGGGTCAGGTCAGAGACCTTGGCCATCAGTGTCACTGCCCTGGTGTGTGAAATATTCATGCAGTCTCCTGATCCCAACCCCAGGCTACTGATATTCTGCCCTGGCTTATTGCAGGATGCTGCTGAACAGAGTGACCGGTGCTTTTCCCACCTCTTGAATTCTGCCTTCTCTTTTCCATGTTTCCAGTCTTTGCTGGTTTCCCAGACGCCTTTGCAAGCATCCTCCAGCTAATGAAGATCTGTGTAGCCAGACATACTTCCTAAAGCTTTATTGAAAGGGGAAGTCTGGCCACTTTGTGAACTGCACTCGGTTTCTCTTTTATCCAAAATTCCGAAAGCTTGAACAAAATAGCCCCTTGGCATTGTTCCTAGGAAACCACTCACCAGGCAGTTGGAAATAATCATGCAGATAATTTACTTGATTGCTGCCGATATGCACATTTTAGCCTTCTCTCTCTATTTCGAGAGAAATTGGAAAGAGGGGCAGTGTTATTGTTGTCTGAGAAATAATAGAGGGTTGCACAGGCAGCAATTCTTAAATTTCTTTTGTAGCATTAAGGTAAAATTTAAAAAAAAACCCCACAAAACCAAAACAAGACAAAAACCAACCTGCAAGTAGCAATAAGTAAATTCTGTTCTTTTTTTACTATAGAACAAAGTTAATTTATATTTTTTTCTTCTGTAAAAGTATCCGAAGGATATTTGGAGTTCTAATGAGAGATCTTATTAGGCTCTTGTTTTGAAGACGGATTAACAAACAAGTTTGGAAGGAAGCAGATTTTGGCTGACATGGTTTTATTGTTGCAGTCTTCCCCCCTTCCTAAGTTTTCATCTTTCAAAACTACAGATTTTAATTAAAAAAAATAAAAGGGGGGGGGGATTCTCGGCCTTTCAGCTCGGCAGCACATACAGACAAATAAATTAAAAAGTGGGAGAAGTGGAACTAACCCAATAATCCGTGAAAACCTAATTTCCCTCACAAGCGTCGCTGACGCAAGCGTCTCCCCTCTCCCTTCCCCTTCTCCAGTTCAGGGGCAGTGATTGGAGAAATTGGCTAACAAGATCAGAAAATTTAATTACTGTTCTGCCTCCCCTTCCCAAGAAATTGGATGTCACACTTCCTTGTAGCCTGTTTTTAAGATGTGCTGTAGCAGGTTTTCACATGACTTGAACCTGACTCCCTGCCCACTCCCTCCACCTTCCTCCCCCTGTTCCCTGTGGGAATATCCATCCAATGCGGCTAATCCTTGCACCAGGAGCTGAGGTGTGAGAGGGACCACGGTTGTATTGAAGGCCATGGTAAGACTTTGCCTGGCCTAAATGGAGCCAGTTTTTCTCCTGGTGTTGCAGATAGTGTCAAAGGGGAGAGAGGAGAGGTTGGGATGCACTGTGGAGCATCATCTCTAGGTGCTTCTCACTCTCCATTTCATGCCGGAGCAGGCAAGAGGAGAGGACGGAGTCAGGGAGGGCTTTGGATTTGCATTACTCTTCCTCCTCTGGTTCTATGCCTGGGTCCCAGACAGCTCAAATAAGAGTTTTCCTGTCCATTCAAGCTGCAGGTCTCAGACCCAAGCCCCCTCTTTTTCCCTTGTTCTCCCAGGCTATTGTGGAGGCTCTGCAGATACCAAAGAGCAGAGGCTGCTTCTGCTTGGCTGTCGCAAAGGTCTGGGCAGGGCAGAGATGAATGCGGTGCAGAAGAGAGGAAACATGGCTTGCTTTGTAATGCCACTTCTATCATCGGAAGGGATCTCAGACATGTAATTAACTAGAAAGGAGGCTGTTCTGCATAACACAAGCCTGTTGTATCCAGCTCAGCAGGCCCAGCGACCCAGGCTTTGGTCTCATGGCTGGCAATGTCACCAGAGTCCCCCAGTAGTGGAGCAGCCGTGCTGGAAACAGCTGCTCTGTTTATTTTTCCATTTATATTCCCAGCGTGTCCTGCTCTGTGCTAACTGTAAGCCTGGCTTAGAAATTCAGCGCAAGCACCTTATCAGATAATGAATAATGATTTATTGAACATATGGGTAAACAGCATAGATAAGATATAAATACACTTCGGAAATGCAGTTGCATTTGTAGGAATGTGTACCAAATCAGCCCATGGCTCCACATAGGCATCCTCTGCACTGGCTGCCCTGTGTCCCTGCAGGTCCCTGCCTATGTGCACATGCCCCTAGGAAAAAAACGAAGGGCAAGGTGTGAGGGCAAAGTCATCTGCCAAGAGATAATCCCAGGGACATGGGCATTTATTAGCTCTTGCAGCAGGAGCTGGTCCTGGGCAGGTTAAAGTGGTGTGAGGTGCATCCCACCCCCAGGTAAATGCCTGCTGCTGGGAGCAGCTGGATGCTGAACAGGTCTCTGACACACAATGTTCTTGTCTTGACACTCCCTGTGTGCTGTGTTTGCCTTTGCTCCCATGGTCGCACACTGACTGGCACCCAAGGCAGGGAGAGATTACCCCAAAAATGCATGTGTCTGATGTGCTTCTCACCGGAGTGTAAACAGGCTGTGTTATTTGTGCCAAGATTGGAGTTTGGATTTGATTTAAACAAAACTGAAAATTGTTTACCCACTCTAAGTAAACCCAGGCTGGGGCAGCAGCGTTGCTTACGCCAGCTGGAGCCTGGGCTAAGCCAGAAGCAAGGCACAGGTCATGGCTGTACATGGTGCAGGGACCCCAGGCCAGGGGAAGGGTTAAGGGCTGGTGCTGGCTGGTGGATAGTGGGTTCACCTTGCTGAACCCTCTGCACAAACCAGCTTGCTGGGGTGCTTTGCCATGCTCTGCCTCACGTGTGGTTGTGTGCTGCACAGCCTGCAAAGAGCATGGTCTAATGGTTAGGAATATGATGGGATAAAGGTTGGACTTGATGACCCTGGAGGGCCTTTCCAACTATAATGATTCTGTGATTCCATGATAGTTTGCTCTGTGAGCACGTGGGTACCTGACTTTTGCAGGCAGTGCTGTGTCTGCCTCTGAAGGAGGATGGGGGGCAGGATCCAGTTGTTAGACACAGAGTTGTGTATGTGAATGTGATGACTGGTGCTGTTAGCTATGCCCCAAGTATGGGACAGGCAGCTTGCTTTCCCTATTGAAGTAACTCCTCAGCAAACATCAAATTGCTGCCCGTGTGCTGCCTGTTGAGTCTGCCACTTCTTTGCTGCTGACTTTGCAGCAAACATTGGTGGAAAACCCACTGGAGGTCCAGCACACCCTTACTATTTTAAGAGCTGTCCAAGCATTGTGGTGCAGCTCCACCCCTGCCATCCTGCAGTGTTTGCTCATCCTCCTCTGTGCATCTTCTCCTGAGTGGTACCAGCTGCCTGGAGTGACCTCTCCCTCTGCAGTCCTACCTGCTGAGATGCCTGCAGCTCCCTGCAGTCAGCCTGGCTGCTGTATTTATTCCCCCTGCTGCCCTTGATACCTGCTTCTCCACTTTCTGGCCAAGGGCCCTGCTGTCAATGAGCCAGTGTTATGGCAGCCGCTCAAGCTCACGGATGAACGATAGTCATGCTTTCCCCCTCTGCTTTAATCATCAGGCACCAAAGGCAGTGATGTTTGGATCCTTTAAACAGGAGGGAAGTCAAACCTCACCAAGTGGGTTGTTGGGCGTCTGAACCACAAATGTGGTGGGGTTGTAGAAGACCTGGCTAACCCAAAGATGTCTCAGTTCAGAGCCTGGCATTTTGATTGTTGTGATACCAGCTCTCCCAGCTGAGGGAGGAGGGTAGAGGTGATACTGGCTTGTTTTGAGCTGATGTGTGATAATCCTTTAAAATGCAAAGGGTCCTCTGAGACCATCCTTTGCGTGCAGGGGGTGGTGCAATGGATGAATGTGGGAATACAGCTACTTCGGGCTTTCCAGCTTCTGTCCCACCACCAGTGAGTGGAAAGATTTATTTTTTCACGTGCTCTGCAATAGTGACTTACAGTGATGACCAATGATAGGACAAGGGGCAATGGATGCAAACTGGAGCACAGGAGGTTCCATGTGAATCTCAGGAAGAACTTCTTTCCTGTGAGAGTGCCAGAGCACTGGACCAGGCTGCCCAGAGAGGCTGTGGAGTCTCCTTGGCTGGAGACATTCAAACCCCGCCTGGATGCGTTCCTGTGTGATGGACTCTAGGTGACCCTGCTCTGGCAGGGGGGTTGCACTGGATGATCCTTCGAGGTCCCTTCCAACCCCTAGGATTCTGGGATTCTGTGACTGTGGCACTGTCTTCCCTGAGGCTTTTGTGGAGACTTGGGGTATCTTTTTTTTACCTTCAGATTTTTCAGTGGCTCACTGTATGAATGCCTCCCTCTTGCTTCCCCTCCACTTGTGCTCATCATCCCCTTGTTTTCCCCAGCAGGCCCCATTCACCATCGTGTGACTTCTGGGCTAAAAGGTAAATTACAAAAGCCTGGGGACCGAGAGCTTGATAAAGCTTTGAGATCCAATCTGTTGGTGAATACAGGCACAGAGAGGATTTGATTTGCATACATTTCCTACCCTGAATTCCTCTGGTGCTATTCGGAGTCACCATAGCTAACACAATCTCTGAACTGTTGGGGTTATGTGCATGCAGAAGAACACGTATTTGCTTTCTTGGAAAGACATTTACTGAAGCCTTTTTCATGTTATTGTCCACCCCCCTCCCTCTTTTTCCTCCCCATCAGAGGATTTTGTGCTGCCGTAGAGACTCTTTGATCTGAGTTAATTCTTTGCTGAAGCTTCACAAGACAAAAGGAAAGCTGAGCACTGCTCTGGGGAGAATCCTTCCTGCTCAGAAAAAGGTGGAAATTGTGCTCGCTCAGTGAGGTGGTGCAGCCCGAGGGCAGAGAGCCTTGCTTGCTGCTCTCCTGGTGGTGTTTGGCTGGTGGACACCAAGCTGTGAGTACTGCTTGGGGCAGGGGGAGGATGTGGGAAAGACTGCTTGCCTGAGGGTTGTTCCTGTCGGTTGGGGGGGAACTAGGGTGAGTGGTTATCAAAGAGACCATGGATGGATGGGGGGACATGGGCCAAGTGCACTCTCCTTGCTAAGATGCTCGAGGAAAGGGTTTAGAGATCACAGCAGCCTGAGTGGTGGGAGGACAACCCTGTGGCCTCTGCCAGTTTGGAGTGAGACCTCTTCTATTCCAGCCAGACCCAAGGGCTGCATGTCTGGAAGTTTTAGACCCAAGCTCTTGTTTTCCAAGATCTCTTGGCTTTCACGTACAAGTTGGAGTGGACGTAGCCATGGATTCGGGTCCTGCCACGTCAGACTCTTCTAGCTGATCTTCACCTTGGTGAAGCATCGGTCAAACAAAGCTATGGGCCAGTGCCAGCCCAGGGTCACGGGCTCTGCGGGATCAGCTCCCATGGGAAAGTTAGCGAGCTGCGTCTGGCTGGCCTTCACCTCCCCTCCTTCCCCCTCTTGTGCCTGGCTGCCCTGTTAATTGATTACTCCACTGTTGAGCTGTTGCTTCTGGAGCTGAATGGGTTGAGTTAAACCGCGAGAGCAGAGAAAGGGAACAGTGATTCCCAGTGCCAGGCTCGCATCTGAAAGATTACGGCACAATCTAATGAGCTCATTAATTTCATTTCATTAACCAAACAGTGCTTGTGGAGAATGGCAAATATTTAAAGAAGCGCAGCAGGGTCAGAAACACATTTAATTAATGTCATCACGTGATCCTGAGAACAGGAGGGGGGAATAAATCCCGATGCTATATATTAACATCCATGGTGACTTCTCTTTTATATTTAATGTGCTTCTTGGGTGAAAGTCCTCTTGCTCTTGTACATCTGCCTGGCTCCCCTTATCACAGTGCCCGAGCAGCTCCCCTCCTTGACCGTGTTTCCCATTCCTCCCCAGGTCCATGGGAGTCAGGCAGTGCCGTTACCCATCCAGAGGGGAACACTAGAGGCACAAGGAGCACAGTTGCACAGAGGGTCCATGGCAGATGATGCTGGCTTCTCTGTGGTTCTTCTCTTTGGTAAGCTGTGCCTGCTGTGATTATCACAGTAAATTAGCGATGGGCTGAGCTTGTCAGGTCCCTGTTCACCCAGCTGGGCACCCTGGATGCCAACAGGAGTGAAATCAGAAGCACACACAAGTGATGGGGAAGAGAGAGGGTCAGAGCTTTTCTCGAATGCTTTGAAGTCTGCTGAGCCTGGCTTAGCTGTTTGTAGACACCAGTGTGAGTCACAGTGAGTACAAATCAGGTTCTCATCCCATCCTCCCCCATGTCTAAGGGAATTTGGGTCTGGGGATTTTGGCATGAACCAGCTGTGTATTTATTAATCTATGTTGCTGAGATGGGCTTTGCTAAAAGCTCATTTTGGTTCGGAGCAGGATATCTCATTTGTGGCTCCTCGGTTTAGGTCTGCTGTGAGGCATCCACTGAAAACTACATATTGCTTTTCTGATTGGCCTGGTACACTCGGCTTCTTTGGGAAAATTGAAATAGGATGGATACCTGGAATGCACCCGAAGGTCTGGGTTTCTCACTGGCAAATTACTTCTGTGCTTTCTGGTCCAAGAAGCATCCCAGCTAAAATGATCTGAGGGGGTGGGACCGTATGTTTACCCTGAAATCTGGCTTCAGAGAGGGGTGGGAGGCAGCCCTGATTCAGGGTAAGTGGTCAAACGAGCTTGCCTGGGATGTTCAGAGGGCCAAGTGTGCAGTACCATGAAACCTGGCTTGGCCAAGGAACCACAGAACCACGTCAGTTTTGCTGGTAATGGTTAATTGGGCAGAGTGCTCAAAAGAAGCCGTGCTCTCCTCAACTCCCAACACTGCTTTGTTGAAATTGATGAGTCACCCACTGCAGAGCCACTGGGTGGCCAGGTGTGAAGTGGTTTTAGCTGAGAGCATGAACCAGATGGCTGCCAATGCCTTCCTGAGGCCATAACTGCTTCGGGAGACCACCCCATCCCACTGGCAGACCTCAGGGTCTCACCCATCCTGCCCCAAGCCTCCCCTGGGAGCAGAGCCACGCTGGAGGTTTGAGGGGATGCCACTGTGCAGGCAGGACCATTTTTCCCTTGCCATAAAAGCAAATGCACTATACTTGGCAATATTCCTCCGTGGTGATTGTACCAACATTAAAGAAATGTCTGCTGTTAATGCAGTATTGATAATGTGGGGAGTTCAAAGGAGTGGGGCTGGCTGGCCAGGTGGGGAGCGGGCAGGGCTGGGGAGTGGGGGCCTGGCTGCCATTCATTGCTGCAGCTGGGCTGAAAGGCTGAGCATAAATTATGAAGTGCCTATGACTTAGTCCTTCAGTGACAGCTTCATCCGACAGCTTTCTCAGCAGTGTCTGGCACTTGGCAAGTGGCTGGGAGCAGAGGGGAGCAAGGAGCAGGAGGAGAGGGTCTCCTTTCGCTTCCCTCCATGGCAGTTCGCCCATCACCCTGTTGCTCACCCCTTGGCTTGTCATTACTTGATTCTTCTTTATTGCAATAAAATGAAGCTGTGCTTTGGGTGGTGAGTTTATCGTCCATCGTGGAGCACTCAGCCATGTGGCTGGGGGCCAGGCACTATCTGACATGCTCAGCCCGAGGCAGCCTCACCATGCAGAACCTCCTGCTGCTGGGGAGCTGGGATGGATGGGGCACCTGGCTGGTGCTGAGGGGTCTCAGCGTCACTCTGGAAGTGGTGACTACCCCAGTGTGAGGTTGTGCTGATGGGATGAGGGTTTTGTCCCCCTTTGCTGAGGACTTTGCAGTGCTGGTGGCCCAGAGGACATCCCTTGGGGGGTTCCAAGGGGTTGGTTACTGCTCTCTACCAGAGAGGACACAGTGTTCATCATTACATTGAGGCTGGATCATAGCAGAAACATCTGCTGATGTAAATTCCTACAGGTTATTTGGTTGCAGCCTTTCTGTTTGCCTAGATGGAAAGTCTCTGCAGTGAAGCAATGGACCTTGTGTCCTCACTGGCAGGTGTCATCTGCAGGGAGCCCTGGGGCTCGTGCCGGATGCGCACATGAGATCCTAACAATTTCCATGGTGAGTTGGTTGGACTGTCCTTCTCGTTTCTGACAGATGGGCCTTGGGCAGGTCCAGCTTGTGCCTTGTGCTTGGCTGGGTGGTCCTAATACCCAGCTCTGCATGGGAAGAAGCAAAATCCCTCCCCACTACAGGGCCTGCTGCGAAGACAGGGAAAAGCATAGTACAGCGTGACCTGGGCAAAGGTGCCTCCAGGTCCAGCATGGCTGCAGGAGAAGAGAGCTCTTTGTCTGGGCCGAAGTTGTGCCCAGAGCAGGAGGTGTGAACAGTGGGGAACCTGGCAGGGCTGAGCTGGGTTTGGGCAATCTTGCCAAGCACTGGTGATGCTGGGAGGCTGATGGCATTTCTTTGCTCTTGGTGACATGTGCTGCCCTTTCTCAGGAGGACCTGGTTTTGTCCTGTCTTTGGAGTTGGCAAGCAAGCCGCCCACTGCATCCTGCTGAACTGCTTCTCATGCCTGGGAAAAAGAAAACCCATCCTCCTGCATGAAAACACGGGGACACAAATCTCTGGTGGCCGAGGAAGCAGCTGTGCCTTTCATTCCCTGCTCTGTGGTGGTGCTGCCTTGAGGATCACAGCTTGCTGGATCGCCGTTTGCACATATTAAAGCAGCGCTTCCCTAGTGCTTCCTGGCTCCCTGAAAAGCCAGGTCACACCAGGGATGTGACAGATTGGCCGGTGACCTGGAAGGACATCAAATGGAAGGATTTAGCTTCTGAAGGGGGCTTGTGCAGGGAACTCGTGGGTGGAGAAACAAAAAGCTTTCCAAATACCAGTGCTGTCTGTTCTCAGAGGGAGAAACTGGGGCGAAAGAGCACCTGACTACAAAATGCTCCCTGAACTGCATCTAGTTCACATATTTCCCATTCCCAGCCTCTTGAGTAAGTGTCTGACCATCTTTGAAGGTGTTCTCTAGTTCATCAGTGTCATCCTTGAACAGATTTTCTTGCCCTACCCTCTGAAGTCTGGACCATGCCCAGAAGTTTGCTGATCCCTATTATACTCAAGATGCTTGAATCCCTGTCAACTACCCAGCTTGTGGAAGTGGGACAAACCAAAATATGTGTATGGGATCAGGAAAAACCTGCTTCACCATAGAAACCTGAAAGGTAGAACATAAAACCAAAATTGTGGATTTCAATAGAACTTAAAATAACACTGTGTTGGCTTTATTTATTTGTTTATTCCTTTTCGGGGACAGAGATATTCCCTGCTCATGAGCTGAAAGGCAAAGATTTTTTTCTAGCTCTAATAGTGGCACCTTCTACTGTCAGAATTGGTGGCTTAGATTCTGGAGATACTTTAGGCTTCAATAGTTATGCTCCCTTAATTGAGGTATTACAGATTCTATGGATTATTTTTTTTTTAGCACATCCTTTACTTTTTGTTGTTATCCATGGTTCGATGGTTGCCTCTGGGTGAACTTGGAGCTCTATCCAGAAATCCTTAAAAAGAAGTAAAAGTGACTCTAGCTATAAATCTGTCAAAATGAGACTTCTCTGCAGTGGTATTAAAGGAAACCAGTTGATTGCTGGTGTATGTGTCCTAAGAGCTGATCCAGGAGGACCAGGAGGAGCCTTTGGACCTGGAGGCCATGGTGCCAGGAGTCTGTCATAGATGTGCAGACAGATCCGTGGACTGTGAAGAGAAACTGCACGGGTGAAGTCCTGGCTGTGCTGAAGTCAGGGCAAAAATCCCACAGACTTCCATGGATTTCACCCTTGGGTGGGGAAAAAGGAAGGGAAGAAGGAAAAAAAAAGACCTGTTTGTTTTCGCTAAGTTTGGCCCAAGCATTTGCTCGTTCTCCAACTTAAGTGATTGGTTGTTGGCAGTTTTGCTTCTCAGAAGATGCTGAGTTTGTACCTGCAGAAAATCCAGCTGCTTTTCTCTGAGGAGATGTGCAACCAAAGGCACTAATGGTTGTCACAATTCTTGACCTTGCAGAAATCCACAGAACCTGGCTTCCCAAGCAACTCTGTGCATCATTTTTGGTAGCCCAACACTCTGCCCATGGACCACTGTGCTTCCCTGCTCTGCCTCTTCCATTGCAGTTCTCGTTGGGTGCTCTGGCAGTCGTTTCAAGTCCTGATATGTTGGGCTGTGGCTCAAGTATTTTAGTTTTCAATTTCTTTTTCTTACCAAGGAAGAAAAAGAAAATCTTCCCTTTTGTTTCTTCGGGAAAAGTTTAGACAAAAAATGGTTTTCATTAGAAATTCCCATGGGCAAGGAACGGGAGACGAAATCCTATTTTCTGACTAGCTCTTGTTTCAAATAGTGAGGCAGAGTGAATCTTTTATAAGCCCTTTTAGAGGAGGGATTGTAAACGGAATTGTCCATGAAAATGGAAAACGTCTTGCACATCCTAAAAAGCACTGGGCCATTGTCGTACAGGGGCCACTGCCTCTCCACCTCTTCTGATTAAATACACATTGCATTTAAGCAGAGCCTCCCAGCAAGCTTTCCATATTCATAAGACAACAGCTTTATCAGAAAAGAAGGCATTTTGGGGAAATGTCAATAGGAATATTACAGTCTCTTTGCTCTTTTTATTGTCCCCAAATCGTCGAAGTGAAGTTGTAGGAGATAATGTGCAATTATGCTGTCACTGAAGTTTGCAGAGCCATTTTGCAGGAGCTTTTGAGAGGTGTCCTCCTAGGCACAGAGGGGTTGCACGCTCCCTTCTCTCCACCGTGCTTCAAAATGGACTGCAAATGGCATTTCACTGCCTGCGTGTGGGAGTCTGATGCTTGGGGGTGAGGTGTTCTCACTGTCCTCTTCAGCCATGATGACATGGGACAGGTTCTTGTGCCTGGAGCTTCCAGAAGATCAAGAACAGGACATCTTTAACTCATGTGCCTGCCTTCAGGAATGTTCACAGGTCTCCTGGGCTTCCTGACAGTCACAGCCTCCATGACTCAAAGTCATCCAGTGCCAGCAACAAAGCTCCTGCTCCTCTAGCCAGTGTGGGTTGTCCTCATGTGGATGGAGAGCTGGGGGATCTCATCTTTCACAGGGGGCAGATCTGAGGGGCAGTCTTGGGCGAGAGGAGTTTTTGGGCTCAGGAGTGAGGATTTTGGGCATCTCCATGGTTTGGGAGAGAAAACCCTTCTCTCATCGCATTCTGTGTTTCTTGATTTAATTCCTGACAAGTTCTGTGGAGGACTCTGTGGAGTGGAGGTGGTGAGACTGGTTCCTTGCTTGGTGTGGTGTTTTGCTGCCCCTAGCAACAGGCTCC
>VZRW01000705.1:415989-442108 GCA_013398125.1 Aegotheles bennettii | reverse complement strand
TTTTTTTTTTTTTTTGGCAAGTAATGTCCCCAGTTAGGGATAAATAATATTTTTCACACTATTTATTATTAATTTCCCCCATCTAATATTTAGAGGTGCTCAATGTTTGAATCACATGCTTTGCCATGGCAGGAGCTAGGAAAGACAGCAAGCCAGGGGCAGCATTGATAAAACACAGGCTCTGGCAGAAGGGATGGGAGAGCAGGAGGGGGAATGAGTTTCACTGCCCTGTTGCAGTTGGGATGGGTTAACCTCTTCCTTGCTGCTGAGAGATGCAAGAGCCTGTCCTGACAGCTGTTCCAGGTGCTGAGTGCTTTTAGTGGCATTTAGTTGGTCAAGTCTGGGCTTGCTCAAGGTGTCACTTGCTGCAGCAAGAACCTGGGATTGCCAACCCAGCAGGTCTCTCCCACCTCTTCATTTACCCCCTCTGAGAGAGCAAAATCCACTTAGATTTGACAGAGCCATTTGTATAGCAGCAGGGAGCCAGGCTAGGGCACAGTGGGGATCACCCACGTTTGGGATGAAGCCTCTTCCCAGCTGTGTGGTGCCAAGAGGAGTTGGAGAGACCTCACAGTGAGGGGCTCTGTGTGTGGAAGCCCCCAGCTGAACTGCTGGGGCTGTGTTGAACCTTGTCCTCTCCTCCTCCCAGGGCAGAAGGGTGATCTGCTCACATACCTGATGCTAGGGACAATGTCTGGGCTTCAAGCAGTGGCTCCTGGTAGCAAAGATTAAGCTGCTGGGCAGGAGTAGGCTGCCCAGGGAGGTGGTGGGGTCACCGTCCCTGGGGGTGTTCAAAAAACAGGTTGATGAGGCACTTGAGGCCATGGTCTAATGGTTAGGAATATGATGGGATAAAGGTTGGACTTGATGACCCTGGAGGTCCCTTCCAACCATAATGATTCTATGGTTCTATGAGGGAGAGAAGATGGAAGAAGCCCACAGGAGTGGTGGGTAAGAAAAGCCTTCTGTTGTCAAAACAGAGTAGTTTTATTGCAAGTCTTAATGGTATTTATGGTGTTTTCCTAGAGCCCCAGAGCCAGATTTCATGTAGTTCAGCTGTCGCTAAAAAGCAAATGTACGTTTCTAGCCCTCCTGGCCTTGTTGACATCCTGGAAAATGAGATTCCTGAGCTTGAAAAAGCCGGCAGGAAAATACCCGCTCCCCAGAGTGTGCTGTCTTCTGATCCTGGAGCAAAACCTGGCAGTTAGGGAGCCTGTGCTTGGGTTCACCGGGACTGAGCATCTGCCCAGATTCTCCCTAGCTTGTGCAGGGTGTCTCCAAGACCCACAAGGCTTGGCCTGAATATTACCTAAAGGCATTGATCTCAGCAGGAGTGAGCTGTTTCATTGAATTGTTCTTTCTTGCTTCCCTTAGTCATTTTGGAGCATTCTTTGACAGGCAGGCTTGTCCTGGCTGGTTCAGCCTGACCAAGAGGGTCCCCATCGGCGGGGTCCCCTTTGCTGGCGTGGCTGGCTCTGTCTGTGGGGTGTCTCTGGGATGGGGATGCAGAGGGAAGCATCCCTCTGCCAGCCCCATGGGCAGCGTGGGGCTGAGCAGCTTTGCACATGCGGGGCTTTCTGCTGGCAGGGGGTGGATAGTGGGACTGTCAGGATGGGGCTTTTTCCCAAGGGATGGGGAGCAGGGGGATGTCCAGGGCAGCCAGCACGGTGAACTGGGGAACCTGAGACTACTGCTGGGTGTCGGGAGAAGCTTTTGACTGAGAAAACACTGCCTGCTCCCCCTCCTGCCTTCTCTGTGTTGTTTTTTTTTCCCCTGTTCCTATTAAGATAATTAAATCAGAGGTTGTGATTGCGGGTGGGAGAAGGAGAAGTGTCAGACAGCCCTCCCTGGGTGGGGTCCTTGTACCTTCCTTCCTCCCACAAATGCCACCTCTGAGCAGGCGTCCGGTCTCGTTCCTTTTTTTGTTTTATTTATGAATAAATAATTGCCGCGACAGCGAATAAATCAAACGGCTCTGGCTGTGCTGATGCTTTGCAGCCAGCTCGTTACTCTCCCTTTATCCAGCTCTGAGTGATGCCTGGCAAAGTTTGCAGCTCTTGCAGCCCTCTCCCCTCCCGCTCGCTATTGTCCTGGCCAGCGCCTGCCTGCAGACCTGCCCCTCGCTTTAATTCCCTGCTGGGTCACCCTGTCCCAGGCCACACAAGTGACAGCGTGTCCCAGGCTGAACAAGATTCCCAGGGGAGCCACTTATTACCCTTTGCAGACTCGAGTGCTTGCACTGTTTGGGGGAAAATTTGCCCTGAGATGGTTTCGTGGTTACTGTCCTCATTCCCTGGAAGCTAACAGGTGTTTGCAGGGAAAGATTTCCTCTGTTCTCTCTGTTAAAAATAAAATCAGAGTCCAGGGCTGCTGCCCTGGGCACGTACTGGTATGGAGATGCTTTTTTCAGTGTAAATGTGCCTTCTGACAGCATTGGCCCAAAGAGCAAGGAGCAGAATTTTTCCTGACCCGACTGCACCTACACAGAGGCGAGAGGATGGATCTGAGGATGTCGGGAACAGGCTGAGACGCCGGAGACTCAGGCAGGGATTTGTTGTATTTCTCAGCATGCTGTTGATCTCTGTTTTGCTCTGAGCAGAGCTCTGCAGTGCCCAGCATCCCCAGCACACAGAGCCTCGAGAAAACGCCGAGCAGGCTGCTCCTGTCATGCTCAGCAATTCCCTGGCTCGGCTGCTGCCCTCGCTCTGCTCTCTTCTGCACAGGTTCATGCCATGCTGCTGTTTGGTTCTTGGGCTGTAAAACACTTTTGTTGCAGCTGTTGGATGGGAGTGAGAGTGGGAGAGAGGGGTGACTGTGTCTGCTGGAAGGGTGGCAGTGGCAGATGGGAATCTGTGTAACTGTGGCCTCTGGTTTGGTCCAGGGTGTTACTGGTAATGCTGGGGTAATATGCAGTATTCCTGTAGGACTAAATACATGGAGGAAATGGATAGGGCAGCTGGATTTAGGTTGGATATTAGGAAGAAGTTCTTTACTGAGAGGGTGGTTGGGCACTGGAACGGGCTGCCCAGGGAGGTGGTGGAGTCCCTGTCCCTGGGGGTGTTCAACAAACGGGTTGATGAGGCACTTGAGGCCATGGTCTGATGGTCTGATGGTCAGGAATATGATGGGATAAAGGTTGGACTTGATGACCCTGGAGGTCCCTTCCAACCATAATGATTCTATGATTCCTTCCCTGTGAGGGTGATTGGGTGTGGGAATGGGCTGCCCAGGGAGGTGGTGGAGTCACCGTCCCTGGAGGTGTTCAAGAGGCATCTGGATGTGGCGCTGGGTGCTGTGGGTGAGTGGGGATGGAGGTAGGGGTTGGACTGGATGAGCTTGAAGGTCTCTTCCTACATCTAATTATGTGATTTGAGAGCTGAAAAGGGATTGTGTCATCCCACATTGTGCTGAGTCAGTTGTGTGCTGCTGGCCACCCTTCCTAGGGGCCAGCGAGGCTGCAGTGTGGCATCCTTTGATGGGCTAGTGATTGCTCAAGCAGTGGTAGGATGTGTGGAGTAAGAGCCAAGGAAGTGGTGACAGCAGCAAGCCTGCCTGACTTCAAGAAGCATTTGGACAACTCTCTCAGGCACACAGTGTGATCCTCGGGGTGCCCTACACAGGGACAAGAGTTGGACTCGATGATCCTGATGGGTCCCTTCCAACTCAGCACACTCTATGATTCCATGTAAAGAGCACTGGACAGAGGAAAGGGCTCGTGGGGACTTTTGCCTCCTCTGATGTTGGTACGCCCCAGCCGTAGGGATATTTAACATGGTGTGGGAGGAGAGGTCACAGCATCAAAGAATGCATAGGTCTGCAAACCTTTCTGTTCATGGGTACTCAGCAGCCAACCCCAGCAAGGAACAGGTCTCTCCGAAACCGGGGCAAGCTCCTAAAGCTATAGCACAGCCACCTGCCAAGCTGGACCAGCAGGCTGGGGGTTAGATGGGGCTTGATCCAACAGTGGGTTGGTGGGTCAAGCCTGGACATTAACATACTGCCTTATTGCACCTTTCCAAGGAGCAGGAGTGGCTTGCTTGTGTCTGATGTCTGTTCCTGCTCAAGGGTTTTGGATATCATTCTGCAGTTCTCTATAAACTTTGGTATCACTGGATGGGGTTCTCTGGGAGTTGCATCTAAATCTAGAAACACTCTGCATCTTTTCCTTTGAATGCTGCTCCAAGCAGTGTTGGATGAAGTCCTGTGCCACAGTAGTCTTCAGCTTCAGGGAACATGAGAAACACATGATGTCATCAACTGTGTACCATCACATGCTTTTAAAATGCCGTCAGACTTGCTAAATATTCAGTGTATATTTTCTGTCTCATCAGACTGTGTTGGCTGAAACTACTTATGCAAATGAAAAGCTGTACCTCTTCAATAGGTTATTATGAGCTGATCCTGAATAATTGGTGTTGAACTGAGCAGTAGGTGGGAGAAGTCAGCAGAGGCAATAATTAATCAAGTGGCTTCATGTCTAGCCTGGATGTGGATCCCAGAAAAGCCTCTCTGCAACCAGGACAGGCTCCTCGGAGCCCTGGTTCGTGCTGAACTGTTGCAAACTCCTTGCCATGACACCTCTCCCATGTGCAGCTCCAGTTATGCAAGAGCCAGCCTTGCCCAGTGACTCCCAAGGGAAGCCTGTTAGAAAGTCTTTCTGCTCTTAGCCTCTTAGCATGGATTTCTAAACTCCAGCTTACATTAATTCACAGCTGCTTTGTTCTCATTTGTTCTTTGACTGAAATGGCTCTTTTTCACCCTTGTTTCCTCCCTCCCTTTCCCCCCTCTCCAGTTCTCCATGTATTTCTAGACCACAGCCGTGTCCCTTCTTGGCTTTTGTTTTGCTCAAGTGAGCTGAGCCCTTTTCATCTCCACTCAAAAGGCAAAGCTCTCTGTTTCTCATATCACTCCCCCCTCTTTCTTTTTCTTTTTCCAGTCCTTTTTGATCTGAAGTGGACCCAGCCTCTGAAATCACAGTTCTGAAAGATGACAGAGCCCTTTCCGTGGAGCCTGGGCTGGGCTGGTGGGTGAGAGAGTGAGGAGCCCGCTTTGTGGCCACGATGAACAAGCCCCAGAGGGAGGTGGCAGCACTACCAAAAAGAAGCAGCAAGGAGTTGATTTTGCACTCAGGCAAGTCCATGATTAAGGGAGATTTTTCCTGTTGTAAAACAGGGCATATGCAAAAAAATGTAGAATTGATTTATCTCAGTGGCTTGTTAAAAGTTAATTGATAGAATATCAGTTGCCACCTTATTGCAAGAAAATAGCTGATTAGAAACTTGATTAATGGGATGATTTTTTTATGACTAATTAAAGCACTGCATGGCTTCTTGTATAATTGATATTTAATGCTTACATGGAAAGATAGTTGTCTATAAGAAACAGGACTTTTTTAAAGTTATTCACCTGTGAGTTGGGCAGAGGAGAGGCTGACGGGAAGGAGGGAGAAGAGGATGGGGAAGCAACTGGTCAGAATCAGAAAGCAACCTCCTCCAGCCTCCTCATTACTAGAGAACTGGGAGAAGGTCAGTCTTCCACAACCTTGCATGGGCTAAGGCATAGCTGGGTTGAGGGTGGGGGTTTTCTTTCTGAGAATGAAGGTCTCATTAGTCTAAGTTACAAAAACCCAATAGAAAAGCCAACCCAGAAATAAGACCCTGACTTCTATCGGATGGCGATACGAGAGCAGAGTGTCGTAGAGCCAGTGTCCTCTCTGTCACTAGGAAGCACAGTAGCAGACACTTAGTGAAAAGTTAAAGGGAATGTGGTAAAAGTGCAGTGGTGCTTTTCTTGGAGTCCTGTTCCAGCTCTGGTGTTGAAGTCAGGGAGGCTTCCTCAGCCAGAGGTGGTAGCTTGGCGTTTAGTTGTCCTGGAGGAACTTTATTTATGGATTTTGCAAAATTTTGGACCACTTCCCTAGAGAGGCAGTGGAGTCTCTGGAATGTTGGATGATTTATTTGAAAGATCTGCTCCAGCCCAGTCAGCCCAATGGGAAAGACTACCTAGCTTGTGTTCCCAGAGCCCATGATCTCAGTGGTCTTCCCTGGCCTTGAGATCCATTAACTCTTCAGTTAAACTAATGCCTCGGATCTCAGTCCTTTTGCCTTGCAAATGTTTTGGCAGTGCTTATGGTCAGTGTGATCCAGGCCTGGTCCAAAACCCATGCCAGGTTCTATGCCAGGTTCTGTGCCAACTCTAGTGATTTTTGGGCAGGTGTGAAGGACATGAAGACACATGAAGGAGATAGTTGTGCCAAGTGTTCACATACAAGTTTTTAGACAGTAGTTTGCATTGTGTTGTATGATTACTGGGACATGCTGTATGCATTTTCTCCATGAAAGAGATGATGTTTGGTCCTAACCACCATGTTCTCTGTCCCTTTTAATTAGCACTATTAATCCAGATTTTCTTCCCTAACAGCCCTCAGTATAGAGAAGCTGAAGTGACCATGCCAGCGTTTGAGCACGAGTCTTGCTCCTCTCTAAGAGGAAGTCTCTAAATCTCCATGCATCCCAAGTTTTGTCTTTGTGTTAGCCAGCATGGGTGGCAGCTGTGTTGGGAGATCAGGGATGGACTGGGGTTAAGCAAGGAGGCTGCAGGCAGCACTTGGAGGTCGCACTCAGCCTTGCCCCTTGTTGAGTGCTGTGCTCTTCTCTTCCACACCAGCCTGTCCATCGCTGTCAGGATGGTGCCTTGCTCGGGGGGTGGTGTGTGCACAGTGAATGTCACACCACCCCAAGCAAATCTAATAACAATCAAAACCATCACTGATGCATTATTTAAACTTTGCTTTGTCTTTCTTTCCTGCGAGCAAGACCCAGAGTATTCGGAGGTGGGTAGATGGTGCTAAATTGTGTTTATTGCAAGTCTGTTGAATATATAACATGTCTGTGCGACCTCCCTGAAGAGTTAGACAAGACTTTGCACAACATAATAATTCTCAAGCACTTACAAATGCATACAAATACTCTGATGCAATGAGAGGAATGTCAGACCTCACATGCTGGGTGATGGATGCTGCTGGGGGGGCAGAAGACCTCTCTCTTTCTTTGATCCGGTAGCAAAATGTGAATGCGTTCTTCTGGAATGGCAGAGGATCAGTTTAGGTTTTAGAGGCGATAGCCCTGATCACTTTTGGGAGAGATGCTCTGAAAGTCCTTGATATGTCACAAGTCAGTCTGCAGTCTCTTTTACCTTGTAGTCAGCCAAACAGCAAGAAGCCTTCAGCACAGAAAGTTTTCTTGTCATTTTTATTCTAGAGTAACATACTCTGCTTTGTTAGGATTCCATTAAAAGCTTTTTTCTCTTTTTATTTTTCTTCTCGAAGCTGGGAGTGCATACAAATCTTTTTTTTTTCTAATCATAAACCAGAAATGTTTTTACTGTGGCTTCAGATTACATTATTTCTTTAGAAAGTAAACTCCACCAAACAAACAATTTTATCCTGCAGGATTCTCTCAGACTGCTGACTTCTTTTGATGGAAGATACTTCACTGTTTAGCCGCAGAATTATTCAGGGTTGTGGTGTTTGATTCAGAAAGGCACCCCGTCCCAAAGTGTGTATTTCTGGGAAGGGATGGAGCTGGGGAAGGGGGGATGGGGGATTTTTTTTTCTCCCAGTAGCTCCTGCAGCTCTTTCCATGGGCAAACTGGGGAGTGCAGCTTTACTGCAGTGTAATTGTATATAGCATGCAATTAACCTTGGCGTAAACATGTGTAGAAAACTCCTGGGAGAGTTGGACCCCTTGGACTGAAATCAGAACTTGTGTAGGATTTAGTGATACAACTGAGTTTGCATAGACCTATGGTTCTTTGGTTACGTTCACCATCTCTCCCTGGTCACCATCACCACAAGAGCTTGCTTCTACTGATGTTGACTGACCAAGGGACCGCTTCCATAGCATGGAATTTGCTCCTAGGCTAATCTTACTGGGATAGCTGGCAGATTCCTAGGCAGGAGGTTGCTGTTGCCTCTGTTTGCTTTGCCAATATCAGAACAATTTCAGTACTATTCACGCTGGAGTTTGTGTTTTGACAAGGTCAGACTGCAGCTTGCTGTCGAAACGGGTCAGAATCCCACATTTACCAAAGTTTGGCTCGAGGAGGCTGAAATATTTGGGAAGGCTGAAATATTTGGGAAGACAAAGGAAAAACTTGACTGAAATATCTGAGTGTAACCCCAGGTGTGTATGAGCATGTCACCTGTAGAACAGTCTGACAGTGGGTGTGCTGGGCATGTGGTTGCCAGGAGTCACAGGCATAGGGCTCTTCTCTGGGGTTGGCTTTGTCTACCTGCCAGTGCTGTAGGAGTTGAGCAGTGACTGGAGAAACCCCTGCTGTGGAAAGCTTTACTGGGATGAGCCTTCTGCCAGCTATCAATTAATTAGTGATGAGAAACAGGTTCAGAGTTCTCCCTGAAATACTTCGCGTGGGCTTGTGTCTCCCACAGGAGCCTGGGAAGCTGCAGGTGGACTGTACCTCACCAGAAGCTGGGTGAGTAGGCTGAACTGGTTGTCTAGGCTCCCAGTAGTCTTATTTATTGATGTGGTCTCCTTAAGAATGTGCTTGCTGCTGGGGGAAAAGCAGTTGTTAAGGTCTTTCAAAGGAGAGCAGGAGAAACCAGAGACCTTGGAAAGCTGGCCTCAAAATCTGACTCTGAGATGTGGTTTGCAGTTCTTGCAGTGAGCTCCCCTATGTCTTTTGCTTACCATGAACATATTTTTCCTCTCATTTTTGGGTTCAGTCCATGGACGTGAGCGTTGTGATCCAAAGTCCAGATGTTAAAGAGCAAGCCTGTCACCCTGACGTGACCCAGAGGGCAGATGTTCCTGCTCTGCAATAAATTGCCATGAATCATTCTATATCCACTCGTATTTCCATGGCAAGTGGGAGGTTTTCCAGCTTTGTTGGCTTGCACGTGGTTCTGGCCAGCTCAGAACAATTTGGGCCCATGTTCTGGTTGTCCTGCTAGGAGCAGCGACAGTCGGGGTGCAGCAGGGATGGGACAGCCTGTGCTCTCCCAGCACAGCCACGCTCACTCACGCTTTGGCAAGGGGAAGGAAATCTCTCACTGATCTCAAAGGGACGGGAGGGAAGAATAAATTAATTAAAAGGATTAAAAAAAAAAGTCCAGCTACTTTTCATTTTTCCAAAGTGCCCATTTTCTTAACTATTCCTCCAGATTATCATCTCATTAGATTTATCCTGTTTCCTTGGTGGTGTTGTTATTCTGTTTATCCAGCATCACTCAGCAAATGTCTCCCGTCTCCTTCCAGCCAACTTGCACAATACATTACAATTACATAATTACACCATTGTAATCAAATAATTAAGTTGCACATTAAACACGCATTAGAGCTCACAAAGGAAGGAGCTTCAGACATGGGCACGGAATAGGAGGGAGTGAGCCAGTCAGTGTTGTCTCTAATTGCATCTTGCTTTTAATGACTCGGGGACTCCAGGTTTTTTTTGGTCTCAGGTGGCAAAATGGGAGTGGGTTGAGGCTGCTGAGCTTTAAATAAGCAAGGAGGCTTAGTGAGCAGACTCCCCTGTGGAGAGAAACAAGACTCGGTGACCAAACACACAGAGGAAGAAAAAGGGAGTAATTGTGAAGCCTGTTGGCTCCAAGTCTATTGAAATCTGCTTTAATTAAAGCTCAGAATCAGCTCTCCCAGAAGGAGGACACCTGCCCACTACCATTGTGGGACTCAGCTGGTCTAGCAGGAGGAGGTTGTGGTGTCTTTGGGATGTCATTGTTGTAGCAGTGGTGGGGGAGGAGTGAATGAGCCTGTGGATAGGTCATATGTGTGGGGTTTTTCCCTTTTTTGTGGTTGTTGATTTGAGTAAAATAACACCAAGCAGACCCAGGTCTGTATTTTGGCCTGATCCTGAGTCTTGCTCACTAACCATTCAGAGATGTTTGGCAAGGGATGGCTCAAATTCTCTGCTATGGGTGGGTCCAAGAGGCAAAAGCTGTGGGGCCACTACTCATAAATCAAACCCTGCAGGATGAGGTCTGGGTCAAAAGATGGCCCTGGTCTAGTCACAGCAGGACCAGAAAGCAGAAATCTGCTTTTTGATACAATTTTGGGTGATTCTTTCAAAGGATCCTGGGTGAGCATTGGACAAAACACCTCTGAATCCTCTCTCTCCTAGGTGATGTCTGCCATAGCTGGGGAATGGGCTGGCAGAAGAAGCTGAGGTGACGTTGGGGCTGGAGCTGCTCTTCAGCCCTGGAGAACAACGCGCAGACTGCACCTACATCTCTGCACCAGTGGCTACAATCCAGGGAAACTGGAGATCAGTTTCAAACAGAAATTGCAGGCATGGAGGAAGGACTCTCTGAAGAAGGAGAGCAAACATTGTCCAGCTTTATCCTCCAAGTTAAAAGGGTCTGTGTGGTAGGTCTTTGCAAGTAGGGTCATGGTGCCTCCTCAATCTTTGGTTAATAAGTCTCTAAGAATTTCTTTTTATAGTGGGATCTTTAACCTTGCAATTAAAAGCCAAGGTTTGTGCTCAGTAATTGCACAGAGGGGAAAAGGGATGTTCCCTGGTGCAAGAAGAAGCGTTAGAAGGAGAAAAATGATTGTAAATCAGGAAGCAGTGAGTTGCAGGAGCCTGCAAGGCTCTGTCCTCTCCAGTGACCCAAAGGACAGTGTCAGTCCTTGGCCTCTTGGGAAATCCAAGTGGCTGAGCACAGCAGAAGCCAGCTGAGAAGTGAGAAGCAGCGAAGTACTCTGAAGTGGTCCATTGTGCCACAAGGCATTGCTCTCATACCATACCCATCACACTGCACCAGCTGTTCCAGTCCTGGGGGACATGCAGAACTCTCCTGGCTTTCTCACCATGCTGCTGTTGTGTCTTGCAAGATCTCTAGAGATCCTGACTGAGTTATGATCCCCCTTCCTGCTGAGAGCTGACCATGTGTTGTCACATAAACCTGTCCCAGGCAGTCTCCTACCTGAATGAGGGAAAAGGGCACGGCAGCACCTCCACATCTCCACTCCAGGGACTGGGGAGTGGAGAAGACAACACGATGGCAGCAACACAGAAGCTCCACCTCAGCCACAATTTAGGGTTGCATTTTCCCCTAAAGCCTGAGAAGAAAACATGATCCCAAAGAATGTTCACAAGTCCCTACTTTGAGCATACATAGACTTAATGAAAAAAAAGCAGCGCTTTAGATAAGAGCTCTTTGCTGCATTAAATCTGATTTATTAGGTTCCTGTACCACGTACAGACTTCACAAAACGCAAATGGTGTAGATTAGATAAGATGGTGTTTAAAAGGAAAAAAATGTCCAGCTATTGAAAGGAGATGCAATTTGATTAGCAGATCCAAGGTTGTAAGTGGAGATCGAATGGGCTATAAACAATTTAAGGCTTGGGAGAAGGCCAGCACTGGCTGGGTATTCATTTGTAGTCCAGTGTGCTGTCTCTCTAATCCACTAGGAGAAAGTAAGGAAGAATGGGAAAAAATTCTGGGTAGAGTGATCTTTCATACTGAGAGCTCATCATGTTGTCTGCAAAGATTTGAGCATCTCCATATCCATCTAATACCACGTGTATGCTTAAAAGAAAATAAATATATGTATTCCCACACTAAAATAGGAGAGCTGGATTTTTCTTCAGCCCTCCTGCTCCTGTTGGCTGTTTGTGTGCACATCTGTCTTGTCTCAATCTTGTTCTTTCTGTTGTGTCCGCATCCAGATGAATTGCAGGAGAAGCCTGAGTGAATTATCGATGGCCCTCACGGTGCACCTTACAGAGCAGTTTAAGTGGGGCTTTAACGACACTTCCAATCAGCTGCTTGTGGGGCCTGCTCCTTCAGTATTTTTTTTTTTGCCTGCAGAAGAATGTTGGAGAATTTTTCTGGGTGCATGCATACATTGCTTGGCTCCTTTGAGCTTCCTGTGCTGCTGCCTGGAGGGTGATGCTAGAGGCTCTTAGCAGAATGAATGTTTTCTCACAGTGCTGGCTCTGGAATTGAGTGTTTATATAACTTGAGTTAAAGGAAAAAGGGCTGCTGAGGGGAAGAAAAAAAAAAAGCCTGGGGGTGAAAGTTGGATGTGCTCTGAGGTTATGAAGTCAGACTGACTGCCCATCCCCAGGCTTTTTGGATACTGAGTGCTGGGACTGGACTCACATGGGGTGACTGTGGGGATGTCTATGGGGGCAGACCAGAAAAAACCCCCAGCAGGTCATTAATAATTGTCTGACATGGAATGATGGGCAGTCCTTTCTTCTGGGGACAGTTTTGGGTTTTGTTTAAGAGAGCCTACAAATTTGAAATGCCCTTTGCAGTGCAGAATTTCTGGTTGCTTGAATGGTTTTGATCTCCTCTGTAAATCTGCCTGGACAGACATTTTTCTCTGCTGTTCTTTATTTTCTACCCTGATTTCTAACCTGTCTCCTAATTTGTTTTATGTTCCTGTCCTTCCCTCGTGATGGCAACACCTCCTAATATAGCATCGTCTGTCAATTCTATTATTTGCTCTTTATTTCTTTTTCCAGCTCGTTACTGAAGAGGTGGCACAAGATGGGTCCAACAGTGATCCCTGCCGAACCCCACCAGGTACATCATCTACCCATCTTGACAAGCTGCTGTTCATCATTTGGCCTGGTTTATGGTTCCTCACTCGCTTTCTGAAGCACATGGCATCTCTCATGTCCAAACCTAGCTGAATGGAGCATCAGAGTGATCTTCCACAGGGTGCTGCTGGATCAAATATATTTCCAAAGCTGAAAATAGAGTTTTCTACTCCAGTTGGATGGAGGGCCAGAGGATGTTAGGGGCTGAAAAATCAGTAGTGTTCTAATTTCAGGCCATCTTTGCTCTTGTGTAACCTGCTGGGGACAGCTCAATCTTGGGAAGTTCATGTGTCACGTGTCCCCATCTTGGTGGTCTGTTTAGTCTCACTGACACTGGCTACAGCTCTGTGTCTTGATCAGGTGAGCCTGCTCCTCCTTGGCCTTCTCACACCCAGGAGGCAGGGTGTGGTGGGGTACGCAGCACTGCTCTGCAGTGTCCCAGTCACAGGGGATCAATGTCCCAGTTACAGGCTGTCCAGGTGCAGTGGTAGGTGGGGACCCTACACACTTGAGATGTGATGTAGAGCAGTTTAAGGCCTTTGACCAAACAGAGCTAAAGGAAATGGTTATAACACAATGCTACCCACCCAGCTGAGAGCTTCATTTCTTGAGGGAACCAACCTGTGACCACGCTGTGCCTTGACAGGGCCTGCTGGGGTGTGGTTGCCACGACTGAGGTGAGAGCAAGGCAATAAATTTTGTATGACAGGCTTCCAAAAGAAGTGTGTTTTGACTTTCCTGCCCTCCCTTGACTGGGACAAGGCTTGGACGCTGGGAGGAAGCCTTTGCCTGTCCCACCTTGGACCCAGCAGGATGTCCCAGAGTGACCGTGCTCCAGAACGGCCTCTGCTCATATGGTGGCAGAGCCAGGATTTACCTTATGGCATCTGATTATTTTTCCCTCCTCCCTAATTGGTTCCGTTAATTTATTGTGGACAGGAGCTTGTTCTGCCAAGTGCTAATTGCAAAGGTTACTTTTTTCTGCCCCTTTCAGAGCACAGCAGGAAAGCCTTCAATTCTATCACATGAAAAACAAGACAAAAAAAAGCCAAAAGTTTTTGGACTGGATGTGAGCCCATCATCCTGGCTGGGGAGAGGTCTGGCAAACAAACCTTATGGAGACCAGCTGAGGGAACTGGGGTTATTGAGCCTGGAGGAGACTGAGAGGAGACCTTATTGCCCTCTACAACTACCTAAAGGGAGGTTGTAGTGAGGCTGGTGTTGGTCTCTTCTCCCCAGTTGCTGATGACAGGACGAGAGGCAATGGCCTCAAGTTCCATCAGGGGAAGTTTAGGTTGGAGATTAGGAAGAAGTTCTTTCCTGAGAGGGTGGTTGGGCACTGGAATGGGCTGCCCAGGGAGGTGGTGGAGTCACCGTCCCTGGGGGTGTTCAACAAACGGGTTGATGAGGCACTTGAGGCCATGGTCTGATGGTCTGATGGTTAGAAATATGATGGGATAAAGGTTGGACTTGATGACCCTGGAGGTCCCTTCCCACCATAATGATTCTATGATTCTATGGTGTTTGTGCCACAGAGAATCTGTTGCTCTCCCACTGCCTTCTCAGTACAGGAGGAAGAATCCTGCCCCCCAGATGCGGGCTTGGGACCCTCACTCTTGTCTTTGCAGTGAGGCACCATCAGGATGAACCATGCCCTTGAGCACAGGTGTCCTTCCCCCTCTGAGCTGGTCAGCCTGGGCTGTTGGAGTGCCTGCTCTGTGGGTGATGCACAAGTTGTGCTCAGGTTATCTGAGCTGGCCATAGCCCAGCCTTTCCCTGGTGAGGGGGACTGGACGCACTACTCTGGGAGAGCATTCCCAGCTGGAGAAGTTGAGTACCTTGGGGGTGTTGGGATTACTCCAAAGCCAGGCTGTTTTCTAGCATGGCAGAGGAGGAGCAGTTACTTCTTGGCTGGCTTTTCTCTGGAGCTGCAATTTGCTGATGGGGCTTCAGCGTCTGCCTGGATTAGCTTGGATTTTATGGTGGGCACCAGCCATTTATCCCAGTTCTGTTGTATTTTGAAGGTCACAAACCCCTTTGGCAAAGCCGAGAGGCTTTCAAAGGAATTCCTATATTGTTAAAAACTCAGCTTGGTTCTCCACCCTGCTGGAAGACCTGGTGGAGCTCTTCCTCCTCTGCCTGGCTGTAGGTGTTCCTACCACGCAGGAGGGTGTGCTTCTCTTGTCTTTCCCATGGTATCTGTCCCTCAGGGCTCTGTATTTGCTATCCCAGGCTTTTTTTCCCACCACAATGTTTTCTCTGGCATGTTTCCTGTTTATCACATATCATGGCTGGAGTTTGTTTTTGTTCAGCAGCTCAGGAGCTTTTGGAATTGAGTGTTTATAAACAGAGGGATACTTGGGACCGCATTTGGCTCCATAGTCAATCAGCAGACTGCAGCAGTGGTTTATACTGAGTATAGGTATGGCTTTGTTCTTTTCTCCTCTGCTCTGCCCTCTGTCCCAATATCCTTCTCTTTCAGTCTTTTGCATAATGCTCAAACTTTCCCCCTCCCCTTCAGCTCTCTCCTGTCTCACTCACAGCAGCTACCCAAGGCCAACCACCCCTCACTGGGCAGATATGCTCAGCATACCAGGTTAATCAAGCATATTCTATTCTATTCTATTCTATTCTATTCTATTCTATTCTATTCTATTCTATTCCATCATGCAATAAATGTATGGGCAGTATTTAGTATTTCCTCTACATAGGAAGTCTGGATGGGATCTTTGAGCAGCACTTTCATGTGAAGGAAGCACGGCTAAAATCTGGATTTCAGTGGAGAAGTGTATATATCATATTTAAAGGAGCTTTTGAGCTTAAGATATAAAGGAGAATTATATTTTTCTATTCTAACTTTAATAGCTAAGGAGCTGTATCTCAAATTGCTTTGCAAAGCAGTGAGGTAGATAGTGGCAGTTCAGGCAATGTGTAGGGCAATGTGCCAGCCATATGTGTAGCCATATCTCGCACGCAGCCTTCGAAGTCATTTATTTTTATTGAAGGGATGGATTTGCCAGGATGTCAAGACTGTCTTCTGCACTTTTGAAGAAGTGCCATGCTGTCTTTAATGTACAAAGGCTGGTGACAGGAGAGGAGCAAGTGCTGCCTCGCCAGGTACCTCCTGCTGCTTTTTCCCCACCGTTCCTGCGTGTTGGTGAATTGGAGGCTGGGCTCGACTGCAGCACGTGGCCTTTTCTCTCCATAATGAAAATTCACTTTTTCCCTGTGTGTCAGGCTTCTTCCCTTCTGCCTTCATCTTCATGCTTTCCATCTGTCCTTCTGCTTAGCCATCCTTCCTTCACAAATTTGCAGATCTGTTTTCTTCCCAAATTTTGGCTGGGTCTCTGTGTTTTCTGTGTCGTGTGCTGTTGTAAAGCCTCGTGCTAACACCTGGCCAGGGGGAAAGCTTGACCATGTGCAGCCACCAGCGAGAACCAAGTGATGCAGGAATTTCATCTCAGCTTTGGCCAGAAGACAGGCACCACGCATGTGTATCTTCCAGCTGTCCCAGGACTTGTCCTAGGGCTCTTCATGTGCTCCCTGAAAGCCGGGTGTAGGAGAAAGGCAGCTCCATGTGGTGTATTAAATGTGTGTTGTTTCATATGCCTCAAATTGAACAAAAATGTGAAAAATATACTATAGCAAAGAAATCTTTCTTAGTTAGCCAAATTGTGCAATAGCTTATAATAGGGGAAAAACAACCATTATCTGCCTGGTAAAGGTTAATATAATAATAAGCAGATACTGACTTCTATTGAGATGAACATGATGATTTATTGACCCAAGAGGTAAATATGTAGTGAAGCAAAGCCCGGGTCAATACTTACCGTGAGGAGAATAAATTCTTGTATTTTCTGCAATGAGGAGACCATACAGACCAGTCACCACTAAAATGTCAGCTGCTTTGATGTTGGCTGTTGCCATTTGCAGTGAGACAGCTAAATATGGTAGATACCAACAAGCACTTCACCTTGTTTTTTTAGAGAAATGCCAATTTAGAAGCATTTCCTCTGGATGTTTCTGTTCTTCTTCAAAATATTTTAGTAAGTATTTAAAACTGATTTCCTAAAACCCGACCAAACAAAAAAAGCAACTCCCAAGTTGCAGTAGTTATGGATTGTCAGGTGTATTTCTTGGATAACTGTTATCATTTTATTGTGTTTTGTTTTCCTTTATTAGGGAAACACTCAGCTTCCCATTTCTAAGCCTGGCAACTTTAAACCCAGCTGGAGATTTTTCTGCACACGTATTCATTTTGATTGCAAAGCCATTTTTCATTTAAGAAAAGCTTCAACACAGAAATGTCAAGCATCTCTTGTAGTTACCATGGATAAAGACAGGCTCCGATCATTGGCACGTGCTGCAGCGCTCCCTTCGGTGAGTAGCACCCTGCCATGGACCACGCTGGGGTTTTGGGAACGGGGAGGTGCATATGGAGAAGTTGTGTTTGTCTGGGCTGCAATGGGTCCCACTCTTCTACCAGAAGTGTTGGGTATGTTGTCCAGGCAACGTGGTGGAGATCACAGCCATTTCCTTGCTGAATTCACCCAAAATGTGATCCTGCGAGGTAATACCTGTGTGATGTACTGTAGGTGAACCTGCTCCGGCAGGGGGGTTGGACTAGATGATCCTTTGAGGTCCCTTCCAACCCTAGAATTCTGTGCTTCTGTGTGATTCTGTGATCTGGGTGAGAAGTGTGTGTGTCTCTCTCAGGGATGCCACCAAGTTGTTCAAGGCCAGGTTGGATGATGCTTTGAGCAGTCTGGTCTAGTGAGAGGTGTCCCTGCCCATGGCAGGGGTGTGGGACTAGATGAGCTTTAAGGTCCCTTCCAACCCAAACCATTCTGTGATTCACTCTATGAAATGCAAGCTCCTGTCTTGTAACACATCGAGGGCTTGGTTCCCTGGTGATGGGGGTGGTAGGAACCGAAAATACCCTGGGTAGGGGGGAAGGAGGGGAATTGCACCATCTATTCTCCAACTGGAGCAAAGTGACACGAACAAGGATATTATTTTAGAAAGTTTATCTCTTTTGTATCTATGGTGACAAGATCCTTATCAGAGTAAGACAAACTCGCAGGCTGTCTGCTCCTTGTTATCTCAGTGTAAGATGACAGCACAAGTATCATGGCTAGAAATGTTATCTGTCCTTTATTATTTCACTTGTGAGGGGCTAACAAGAGCGTTATCAGGGTGTTTACAATCAAAACACGTGCAGCTCAAGTGATAAAAAGGAGAACAGACATCTGATCTCCAAGGATATGAAGACAATGCAGCCCTGAGCAGGAAGGGATGGATCTTATTATTGAAGATGGTTTGGCAGGCAGGGAATGGACAAACAAGCCTGGGCAACTGTTCAGATCATAAGCTTGAGAGATGGGTTGTGGGGAGAGACACACAGAGACACATAGTCCTGCAGAAAATGAGAAGGTGATTGTATCAACAGCACTCTCAGCTACAAGAGAAATATTTGCTAATAATTTTTTTATGATTTTTTTTTTTTCTGTAGTCTCTTCTCACTTGCAGTGGTGATGTGGCAAGCTGTCAGGAGCAGCAAGTGCAGCAGAGTTGCTTCAAGTCAGTCAGAATCTGAGCAAGCTTACCCAGGATTTTGGAGGGTGGAGACCAGACAGCTGCCAAGGTTTCTTATCTGGGAGTTCACTTAGATTAATTTCTTATCTTGCTCGGGTCAGTGTTGCGTTGTTAATTTAGGGGATGCACAGACACAGGGTAGAGGTGACCATAAACCTTATCCAAAATCTCCGTAGGGGCAGAGAGGCTAAATCCCTAAAGGATATAGAAAATCTGACCCTGGGACACTTCTATTGATGGTAATTGAGAGGAGTTGAAAGGTGTCCTAGACATCAGATTCTCATCAGTCTACAACTTAAACCAGGTGCAAAGTGGTATCAAATTCTGATCATTTTATTTCATGTGAATGATCCTCATTTGTTAAAGCTGGGGCTGTGCAACACTCCATCCAACTCCAGGTCTTACTCCTGGAGGAGGTTGTGTTCTAGCACAGAGTCCACTGGCTGGTTGTCTGTTGTAGAGGTTGTGGCAGGGGATGGTTCATGTCTTCATTCCACTCTCGATATCAAAGTTCTCTAAGCCAAGCTTTGTGGCTTTTATCCCACAAAATAATATGGTTTTCTATCATCTTTCTCACTTGTTTCCCTGTGCCGTGACACGATGGGACACAGAAGCTTATGCCCTCAAATGGAGAGCAAGCAGCAGGATCTGTAGCAGCCAGGAGAGGACCCAAGCTGAAGGCACCAACTCCAGTACCAGGTTTCCCCTCTGCCTTGGGAAGGAAAGGGGGAGGGTGGAGGGTGTCTCTGCAGGACAGAGAGGGTGGCCATGTATTGTGAGGGACAATAGAGGGTGCCAGTGGTGGGCTCCTCATGATACCCTCATCTTTGAGCATCTCTATTAGTTTGACTGTAGGGCTGGCTGAAAATGGAAAATAAGGTACTGTCTTCAGATGAAGGGGAGGGAATGAACATGAACTTCTTGTATGCAGCATTAGCCTGTCTGCTTAATTCCATATTCATCTTGCTTCGACTGTCATATAAAGCAGACTACTTTCAACCTGTCTAAATGACTCTCACATCACTCTCTAATGGCTGTCAACTACTGGTAACCCTTCTTCACCTGTGGGAGCAAGGCAGCATCACCTCTGCCTTGTTTATGAGGAATAATCTCTGGTTGTAATACATAGTGGGGTTTTTTTGTTTGAACCCCTCGCTTTGGAGGGCCAGTGGGGCCATTTTGTATGGTAATGTATGACCCATCGCTCCTCTCTTGCCCTTCATCTCTCACACCTTTAATTGCACTTGTGTTTCTGAAGCCTATGGAATTCATTATTCAGCAAACAATGTCCTTTGCAATATCAGCCTTAATTAGCTGCTCCCCTCTGTATTTTCTTGCTCCTATCCTCTCCAAACCTGCATGCTGAGACAAGCTGATGGCCCCCCGCATGCATCAGTGCCAGCCAGTGAGCCATGACCAGATAAGAAGGAATGGAATTCCTTATCTCTTTTTATAGATACATACACATACATACACAAACCTGGAAAAGGTCAAGGTTACTGGGAAGGGAGAAGGCCCTTGAAGACAACAAAACCCCCTTCTCTTTTTAAGTCTCCATAGCAACTAGATGGAGCATCATGGGATGTCAGGATGAGGGAGGACTATTCTTTTCCTACAACACTCTTTCCACTTCATTAGACTCTTTATCGAGTATCTCTGCCCTGGGCTGAGTATATTTTTTTGTGTCGGGGAGCAGTGCAGATGACTCAAAAGCACGCTGACCTTTTCAGGAGGACTTTGGGAGCTCCTTGTGGGAGTTGCATCCTCTTCCCTTGCCTTCCTCCCGCACAGCCCCCTTGTCTCCAGTTCACATGACCTTCTAATCAAAACCCTGTGGCTGGTGAGGTATGAAGGGTTTCTTTAAAAAGAGAAAGGGGGGGGTTGGAGGGAAGAGAAGAGTATGAGAATGTCCTTCACTGGCACTGGAGGTGTCAAGACCCTGGCTGTCAGAGCTGTGCCTCTGTGGGGAAGATTAATGACTCTGCTTAGAGGAAATCCAAATAAAATAGAAGAGAATAAATACCAAGTGACTGTGTGGGTGATGAGGGGAAGGGTGAGGAAGGAGCAAAGGAGTGTGACAGGACAGAAATAGGTATTTCCTCAGTCCTGCAAGTGTTTAACTTCCCCATCCAGGAGTTGGGTAGCACAGGGAAGCTCTTTAGATTTAGTCTTGAGGTCCTGGAGCAATGTGGCTGTGTGTGTTGGTCTCTGGGCATGCTTATAAAGTGCTGGTTGTACCAAGATGCAAACACTGTATATTTTTATCTTAGCTTTCCTGGCAAAGCATCCACCGTAGAGAAGCTTTTTGTTTTCAGCTTCTTGCCACACAGCCTGCTTCATCCTCAAGGTGTCTTGAATTGTTTGCAAATAGATGTGCTGGTTGTTCTTGGGAAACTTCAGTGCCTGTTGTATGTTGGTGGCATGTAACGCAGCTCAGGGGCAGGCTGGGTTCTGCAGGGGGGGAGAAGTGATTTAAACCTTGCTCTGGGTGGTGGGTTCGTGCTTACTTGCACCACACGTGAAGCTGGACCTTGGACCTGGCCTTCCTGAGAAACCCAGGGCGTTGTTACTGACTTCAGCTTTTAAGATGTTCCTCTGTATTTTCACTTCTTCCAGGGAGCCATTATGTGACAGTTAGCAGCTTAATTTGAGCAGACTTCACACCATGAGCACCCAGCTGAGCATCTTACCACAACAGCTCATGGTGTGAAACTCCATATGTTTGAAATGGGGCAAGGAGAGGGGCTCGTTAGCAGGGATGACTGACGAGGCCAAAGTCGTTTCAATAAATGTTTGTAAAGAGCTTTGAACCTGGGCACGCTCAGACTCTGTGCTCCTGAGCTAGAAGATTTACATGGGTGTTTCTAGGGGGTAAAAACCATTAAAAAAAAAAAAAAAAGATAAAAAAGCTCTGCACTTAGAGGAGGAGTCAGATTTATGAATATCCCTGTCCAGCTGCTCCCATCCTCAGGAGTCATTTTGAAGTGGGAAATCCCATTAAATCATAATCGGGCTCTTAAGTAGTTCCCTCTGATGAATTTGTGGCACTCTGCAGGTCCCATAATTCCCAATATACAGATGAGGAAACTGAGGTTAAGTGACTTAGCCAAGGTCATGTAGCAAATCAATAACCACTCCAGGCTGTGCTGGCAGCCCCTCTCCCCTCGGCTTCAGGCGGCTCTGGCTCCAGCCAGCACACTGTTGGTCTCACCACTGTTCCAGCCCAGCAGTGGGCACCCAGGGTCTGAAACATTGAATTATGTTGCTAAACATAAGTCTGTGTGCAGGCATAGCTGGGCTGGGGGAGTGTGGTCATGGGGTTTCTTCCTCTGTGGAGTCTTCTCCCGGTTCCTGCTGTTGCTGCTCCCACAAGCAGCCAGGGGAACCGATGGCAGAAACGTCCCCATCATCATGTCTTCCTCTTCTGCATGGGTGACAGGGTCTTGGGGGGGGGATAGGTGCATGTGACACCAGAGTGTCACAGCTCTGCTGCCTTTGCAGCTCTAAGGGAGGTCACATCCTCTCAGGCGAGGCTCGACCACATGAGCAGGGGTGTTTGGTGGTCTCCCACCCCAACTGGAGCAACACTGCTTAACTGTCCCTGACAGACAGGTCTTGTCTTGTTCTCGTGCTCCTCAAGTACGGAGACTCAGCAGGCTCCTGGTCCCGCCGCTGTCCCAGTTTATCCCAGCGCTCTTCACCATCTGTCCCAGCAGCGTTGCTTTCCCGTGGCGTGGCAGGCAGCAGTCACAATCCCACACACTCCATCTGTGCGAGGTGCTCCGGCTGTGCTCTGCAGTGCCCATCTTGGCATCTGCAGCACTGGCCAGGGAAAACACAGCCAGAGCATCTCCCTGGCAGGTCCTGCCATGCTTTCCCGTGGTGGGGCAGGAGCACCTTTCCCGTGGTGGCAGAAAATTGCCACATGCGAGACCTGTTGGCTGTGACGAGGATGAGAGCCTCTGCCAGCATCTGAGGGGAGACTTGTCAACCTGTTCTCCTTCCTGCTGCTTGACTCTCACCACCTGTTCTCAGCTTCCTCTGCTCACTGCTTTCGTCTTGGGTTTGTGGAGGGGAACGTACTCGTGGTTTGGGGGACATACTCGTAGTCTGGGGGTATTTCAGGTCTGGGGATTTGTGTGTTCAATTTAAGCTTGCCACAGGTGGCTGGTCCCAAGGCAAAGGATTGCTTACCCCAGGATCAGACTGTAATGCTGGGACTCTTATTCCAGCAACACTGATGTTCACCTCTGTGTCATCTTTCTCTCTTGTTGCTCCTCCCTGTGCTGCTGGCTGGAGTCACACAGGAGTGAGAGGTGCTGGATGTAGGATCTAGCATCACCTAAGCAGGAGCATTTCTCCCTCTGGCTGTGAGTTGCTTCCCTGTTCTTTTTCTGCAGCTTTTCTTTAGCTGTTTCATAGCTGTTTGAATTGCTGATTCTGCTCTTGCTGTCAGTGTGGCCGGGTGCTAACAGTCTGGCTCTTTCCTTTCCCAGGTAAATGGTACAAAAGCACAGCAAGGAAACCAGAGCCTGCTGTCTGAAGGAGCATGTGTTGGGATTAACCCAGTGCCAAGTGGCCTCACTGTGCCAACCACAGCCCTATCAAGCAGCTCCCTGGAAGGCTGAGGATGAGGGGTTAATGATAAGGTGGTGTTCTCCATGCCAGGCTCGTTCCTACTTTGCTGTAAGGTCTCTCAAGGACAGCATGTGTTTCACGTGTGTCTCTCTCTGCTTTCTGATCAGCATTTCTACGTGTTTTTGACTCCTGCCAGACCTCTGACATCCCTACTCAGCTTAACCTGCAGAAAAGGAGCTCTCAGGAACACTGCAGGTAGAGATGGAGGCAGGAGGAAGATCAGCAGCCTCTGGTGATATCTGCCATGGCTTTGTGGCACCCCTGGCTTCTCAGCTCCTCCAGAAAGGCCCTGGCCTAATCCAGAGAGCCCCTCTATATCCCAGCCCCAGTGCTGTGCCTGTGTTGCCAGCACTGTGCCCCCTGCAGCCCAGCAGCAGAGGAGGCAGTGTGGCACCAGCACTGGTGCCTGCCCATCCTGATGGGGTGAGAGCTCCTGCAGAGGAAAGCTTGGGCTTGTGTAGCTCCTGGAGACTGTCCAAGCCTGGCTTTGAAGTTGGCTAAGTGGCTAGCGTGTTTGGATGCTTTTCATGTCTTGGGGCGGTTTTCTGAATTGATTTTGGGGTGAAGACCTCAGCACCTCAGCTGACACTGGGAGAAGGCTCTGGGAGATGAGCATCCCTACAGACAAACCCTCCTTTCAGCAGCACATGGAAAGGCACCGACATTTCAGATTCAGTGGGAGGCACAGGAGATATTTTGGACTGCAAACTGTGGCTTTAAAAAAAACACTCAGCAGTGGGTTGAGGTTTCCTTCCTGAAGCCTTACTGACTTTGAATATATATTGTGTCTCTTTTTGTATGCAGGCTCTACAGCAAGACAGACTTGTTCCCGGGATTATGATGACTGCAGGTATTAGCTGTTCCTGTGTGTAAGGGATGACTTAGGCCCCCGTTCCCTGCCACCACACGTTATGATTTCACCTTCATTCACCTCATGGCATTTCTGGAAAAGCTGCTTGTTTTATCTAGCAGCTGTGTTGTCTTAACACAGCTGTACTGTGTGTTTGTCCAGGCATTGCCTTTGGGGGACAGCAGGGCTAGGAAGATGTTTTATTAGATCATTCACGTGTCCTAGTAATCTCGGAGTCTCTCCAGTATCTTTGGATGTCGGCTGTGCTGCTTTCGCCTTGCGGGATGGGGTTGTAACCTGAAGATGGGAAATTGCTTGTGTACCATCCTCTCTCTTTCATCTCGGTTTATCTCTCCCCTCCTGGCTCTTCCCAGCAGTCAGAGAGGAGTTAGTCCCCGTGTGCTGGATCTCAAACCAGGAGTGGGGAGTTCAAATAACATCAGTGAGGATCCTAACAGACCGGAGCGTCGTTTGTGCGACTTGCTGGTGGCACTGGAGATCTTCCCCTGCAGACTGGATCCCTGGGAGCATCCCTGTCCCCACACCTCTGCCTGCCAGTGTCAACGTCACGGTAAGGCTGCAGCTTCCCTGGCTCCGAAGTGTGTGTGCTGTGTGTGTTCTGCTCCCAGAGCTGGAGTTTGCTGACTCCTTTTGCTTTTGCCTTTTGCTTATTTCCTTGATCACGTGCACTTGGATGTGAGCTCTCTGCCCAGGGGTGAATTTGCTCGGTGGCATGCAAAGGGTTTATTATTTTGCCAGGCTCCTTTGCCTTTCACCTTATCCTGTGATGGGGACGTTTCTGGATCACAGGTGTCTCTTGCTCTCATAATGGTTTTCTTTTAAGGCAGTGCACTCCCAGTGTTTATTGCTACTGTAACCCATTGCTGGATGGCTCTCACCCAGCTCTGCTTGTGATGTGCTTGAAAGCCATCCCACCCCTTCAAATGCCATTTGATGTTTTCTCCTGCAGAGGTGATGTGGGGCTTGGGGAGGTCACTCCCCCTGTCAGTTCCTTGCTGTATGTGTGCCTGCTGTGTATTCCCCTCCTGCAGCTTTTGCATTGCAGCTTCATGGATGAAGCTGCATTTTAGGCTCATGTAGTAGCTTCTGTGCTGACTGTCACTGAGTGTTTTAGTCTCTGTAGCTTCCCCTGGCATTCAGCTTATGACTGGTGTTGTCTTCATGGTATTGTAACTGGTGGAGTCATTTTAATTTGGCTGTATTTTGTTACATCTCTATTTCCTTGCTCAGAGCATCGGGGAGGTGTTTGCTGTCCAGCGTGTTCACCGATGCTGTGCTTCACCATCTCTTTGCCTGATTGTTTGTGAACTGCTGGCTCTGTAACACTCAGCCTGGAAAGGGATGCAAACCATATCCTCAGGCTGTTCCAGTCTGTGTTCATAGCAAGCAGGTGCAATCCTGTGTTGTCCCAGAAGCTTCTTGCCCTTTATCTGGCTGCTTTTTGTAATATTTGCAATGTTTGGTGTAATGCATAGGGGTTTTTTTTGTTCCTCAGTTCTTTCTTACAAGCCTCTCTTCAGGGTATTTCCTGCTGCTTTTTACTTGATTGTGTTTATTTCAGTTGTTCTCAAATGCCACCTAAAATTGAGCATCATGGAGCTGAACACACGCCAGGGTCGGGAACGGATGTGATTGAGATGGCTGTGACCCCCAAAATGGGGAGAGCCCCTGTTCCAACTCTGACTCAGCCTTTGAGATGACCAAAGGCTCTGAACCAGAGGAAGAAGACCCATCCTTCTAGATCCAGGCTGTGTTTTCATCAGGGGCAAACCAGGCAAAGAGCAGCTCCTCCTGCAGCCCGGGGAGATGCTGGTGGTGTGGTGGGAGCAGCAGCCTGTCTCGCTTCGCCCTCTGCTCTGCGTTGAGTCTTTCCTTCCACACAAGACCTCATGTGCTTTCCCTGAGCTGTTGCCTGGGTCAGCTTTTCTACTGCAGGCCTGTGCAGTTCAGCCTCCAGCTGTTCATGCATCCTGGTGGCATTTTCTGGGTCTCCCCTTTGGGCTGTTGCATCCTTTGTGCCCGCTATCCACAAAGCAAAGGGTACCCCTGAGGAGGCTTTCCTTGCAGTGGGCTTCCTCTGCTCTTCAGCAGCATGAAGCTTTAGCACCAGGTCTACAAGGGCAGAGGTGAGACCTTCTGCATTGGAGGTGTGTGTGGGTCAGAAGTGTCTTTGTGGAGCCTATCCAGGGTTTTGTATGGTTTTATTTTTGCTCAGCTTGCTGCTGGCGTGGCCAGAGGCTCTTGGGACACGGAGCAGCCTTCCCCCTCCACACCTTAGCAGCGTGATCCCTGTGACTTTTTCTCCTTCCTCCAGCCCTTCCTGCCAGTTCACAGAATCACAGAATTCTAGGGTTGGAAGGGACCTCGAAGGATCATCTAGTCCAACCCCCCTGCCAGAGCAGGGTCACCTACAGTACATCACACA
>VZRW01000705.1:350330-415732 GCA_013398125.1 Aegotheles bennettii | reverse complement strand
CTCTCAAGCAGTTCCCTGTCCTTCTTGAACTGTGGGGCCCAGAACTGGACACAATACTCCAGATGTGGCCTCACTAGGGCAGAATAGAGGGGGAGGAGAACCTCTCTTGACCTACTAACCACCCCCTTCTAATGCACCCCAGGATGCCATTGGCCTTCTTGGCCACAAGGGCACATTGCTGGCTCATGGTCATCCTCCTGTCCACCAGGACCCCCAGGTCCCTTTCTCCTACACTGCTCTCCAGCAGGTCAGGTTCCAGCAGGTCAGGTTCCTTGTTTTGCTGCATGAGCTGAGGAGTGTCCTGGTGTTGAACACGACCCCTTCCAAGCCCACCCGCTCAGGGCCAGGCTTTGGGGCTCGCGCTCTCCTCGCCGTTCCTCCTCTTTGTTTGGGTTTTCTTTCTTGCCACATTCACACCTTTCTGCTTTCATGTGCCTGCAGGAGCTGGCTTGCTTCTGACACCGAGTTCAGTCTCCAAACATGAAAGAAGAGAAAGTCAGGACAGAAAGATATTTCGGCTTTCTTCTTCCTCCACACCTGCTGTTCTCGCTCGTCAGGCACTTCCTCGGGGTAGAACTCTCCGAGTTCCCAGTCATTACCCTTTATATAAGCATAATATAGTACTGTAACACTCCCTACGGGGAAGCTATCTGTTGTAGCAGTCTGTAAAACAAAAGCTGGATTGATCCTTCTCCCATCGCTCCCAAGAAAAGCCGCATGCTGTTCCTCAAATGGGAAGTCTGAAAGCCTTCATCAGAGGGTAGTTGGGTTTTATACGGTATTTTTACACTCAAGCAAAACTGAAAGCAAGGCATAATTTGAAACAGCTAAGCTGGCCGTTAGAGCAGAACCACACAAATAAAATGCCTGGGATGATGTAGCTGAATACGTCGCAGTTAGAAAAATGACAGTGTACAAGGAACAAGGGAAACTAGACAGATGAATGTGAATCAGTAAGGAGCAGGCTTTCAAGGCAGAAAAATCAAATGGAGAATGTAGACCATAATATTCAAAGGAATCGGGTAAGAGGTACACTGAGTTGTACCTGAAATGACAAAACAAGTGCCTCCATCTCCAGGCAGAGGGGGCAGAGCAGTGGCTTGGGACCCAGGAGGCTCGGCTCCCAGTTGTGTCCTTGCCACTGGGCTTCGTGACCTTGCTCAGATTGCCCCGTGTCCTTGGGCATTAGCTTCAGGCAGCTGACAGAAGAGATGCTTTTTGAGTTCTGCAGATGTGACTGGCTCCAAAAGAGCTGGCTGAAGGTCCTTTCTGCATGCACTGTCTTGGCACCTGTCATCTTCCAGGGATATCACTGATGTCTGTTATATGGGGCTGGTTCTTTGCTGATTTTTTTCCACAAGTCACAGGGCTGTACAGGGTGTGAAATGGTTGTGATGATGTTGCATTTTTATAAAATGAACTATGCATGATCATACCCAAGAAACTGAGGCAGAAGAAATGTTTCACATAGAGTGGCTCTTGCCAACGTTGAGGAAATGTTGCATGGTTTTGGACCTGCCTAGGAAAATCTGAGCTGGAGGAATTTGTGTATTTGTAAAATCAAGCCTGTGGGGTTTTTTGGACAATCTTGCAGGTCAGTCTGTAACTCAGAACTTGAGATCAGACTCCTTGAGATGATTATGAAATGCCCCAGACGCTCAGTGTGATAGTCTAGACAAGGCAGCTGAGGGAGAGATGCAGGAGGAAGCTCCTCCAATTGGTATGGGCAAGAAAAGCTTCCAGGCAGAGCTTCCCTCTGGTGCTTCTATCTTTCCACTCATGGAGAGAAGAGATGGATCCCAGCTGAGTCCTTCCTTAGGATCCAACTCATGGTGACAGGTGAACTTCTCTGTTCACATCCAATCTGGCTGATTCCCCCAGCCCCACCTCTGAGGCTGAAAAGTCAGTGGTTCTCATGGACAGATGATAAATGAATGACTTGGAAAGTCCTGCAGGGCTAGTGGAGATGCACAGCCTCTTGCTGGGAGTATAAGCCAACACATGCTTTACAAAAGGCAAAATTGATTGGCTCATTCTCATAAGAACTGTTACAGTTCTTATGTTAGTGATACAAAACTGAGGGAAATAAATTACCTGTTAGCCCAGGTCTAGACAAATAAAGAAATCATGGAGAAGTAATGGTTGTGAGTGTGGCAACTGTGAAGTATGTCCATTTAATCAATTGTGCCACATTTATTGTAGGCTGAGAGCAAGCGTGTGGATGGTTACCATGTGTAGCTGGCACATAGTAACTCGTTACCAGCACGAAACCTCCTCTTACACTGGAATTTGGATCCAAGATTAACTTGTATAGCTACACATAACATTTGCTGTGAGTATTTCATTTCTTGCACCATCCCTAATAAACTGGAAGCTTGGGTGCTTTTTTAATCACTCATTAAGCCCCCTAACATAAAATATAATTAATTAAATCAATAAAAAAGATTAATTAAATTGGTGAACACCAATATTAAAAGCTAGGGTGTGACAGTGTTGAGGAAATCTTGACTTCACTCTGTCCAGATACATTTACTTACACCACTGACTGAAGGCACTTTGTGTTGGGGTCTTGGGTGCTCCCCATGAGCTCTGGAGCCACTGCTCTCCATGGGGTCTGCCTGCCTGTGCCAGGGCTCAGCTCTGCTCAGGCTCCAGCTCCAGCCTTGCACAGGCTGCTGTGCAGAAAGCTGTGAGGTACTCATGGGGCCTCCCTTCCATCTCAGAAGCTGCAGATCAGATCAGGTTCTTCTTCTCTGAGCCATGCTGCCTGGCCAGGTCCCTCCCTGACAGTAAGTGGGAGCACCACAAGCCATGGGAGAAGTGAAGCCAGATCTGCAGGAGCCTTTTCTGCTGAGTTTGAAAGGATCCAGGGTTCATCTGATTTCCCTACAGCTTTCAGCTGCTGTTCTGGTCCAGCTCCCCCAGACTAAATCTTTGAGCTGGGGATGGATGGAGTGAGTTTCATCCTAATGAGTAACTTGCTAAATGGTTTTTTTCCCTTGTTCTTTTGCAACTTCACCAGGCTTTCATCTTGCTTTGCTGATCTCTGACAGACATGACTGAAGTCAGTGGGCTGAGCAGTACCAGGCAAGCACAGGGACAATGTGAGGCAGTGACTCAGAGCAAACATACTTGGGGTTTAGGTGCATGGGGAGAAAAAGCTTTAGAGCTAATCTAAAACCTTCGAATATTTGGGATACCAATGGGATAGCAATGGGATACCAGTGGAAATCCAAGGTGCTCAGCATCTTAGTGGAGGGACACGGACCTCGCAGTGCCAGGGCAGCAGAGCCTGGTTTGCTTGATGCCCGAATGTGTTACACCACGTGAAAGATCATAGACACGTTGCCTTGGGTGTGGAATAGAGGACTTAGAGAAGAAACGGGTGCCAGTCTGGGAAAGAGCTGTGATGGCAGATGGGAAAAACAGCCAGTGAGTTGTCCCACAACTTTGATCTCTCTGTGACCACCCCAGCTTGTGCTGCTCCATGTGGTAAAGTTGCACCCAGGCTCCTGGTGATGTGTTACCAACTGCCTGGTTAGGAGATGTTCTGACATTGTTGGTCTCTGTGATGGATCTCACATTTGCTACTTGCTGAATGTGATTAATGCTTCACATTTTATTTTTGGAGGTGTTTTAAAGCTGCCTGGGACTGTGTAGATTCCCAGCTGTCCCAACTATGCTTAGAGAGGGAGAAACCACCTCGCCCTTTACTGCAATCGGGGTTCCCTCTCCCTCACTAACTTGACACCACTTGCTTTTTCATGATTCTGGAGGACTCTTGTCCCCTTCACTCTTTAATAAATATTCCAGGTTTTACCAAAGGCTTTATTGTTGAAGATGTTCAGTGTGCCCAGGGACTTCTACTTCACTTGACAGCCTCCCAGGCTTCAGCCTACCATCACACCCATCACTACGTGCTGTGGAAGGTGCTGCAGACCTGCTTGGTTGGCAGGTCTTCAATGTGGCTTCCTACAGCAGCTCTTAAGAAAACCTTTGCACATCATTTTTTTTGGAATTTGGGTGGGTTGTTTTTTTTCTGTCATTACCTTTGATTATCCAAGATGAGTGCTGTAGCTGTTGTAAATGTTAGCATCTTATCGAGTGGCTGGTGTTTTACAGGCTTCTCTTTCAGCAGATTTTTTGTGTCTCTGATGATATTTATACATGCGTTTCCTCTTGTCTCATCTAGCTGTATTTTACTGTTTGGTCATTTGCTTTATGACAGTTTCCTGCTGGTTTTTGAAAGAGCTTTTCAGTGGATTGACTCAGGAGTTAATACCGACCTGCTCCCTTGGCTTCAGCAGCTGCTCATGCCCTGGCACATCCCGAGCTGGACGCTAATGCTGTAATGAATTTTCTGTCAGCATTTTGCAGTCGATACTTTTGGCTGGTGCTGTATGTCATTCATTTCTGGCATAAGCTTCCCTGTGATATTGAGTGTGAGATGGAACATGCATCCGTGCAAGCGGTTGGTCTGGGTCCTTTTGGGGAGGGTGGAGAAGACCCATGGGGCTTGCCTGGGACAGTGCTAGCTACAAACCCAGGTTCTCTCATTCCTGAGTTGTCCTAGGAGACTATTTCACCTTTTACAGGATGATTTAGGAGGATGTGCTCTTCAGGATTCCTGTTTGAGTGTTATTTATTAGCTTTGTAGTATCTTCCAGGCTGCTTTCTGCTGTGTCGTGTTGATTCTCTGGGGACAAAGGAAACAAAGGAAGGAAAACGCTCGCAGGAGTGATAAAACAGGAGTATGACTAATATCTTCTCTCTCTCTCCGTGGTGTTTTTTCACAGATCAAAAATCAATTAAGGGTGAATTTCACTGGGAACTCTTTAAACAATGTAATATTTCATCAGAGATTATTGCAGGCTCTTTCACATTTGCAGCCCAGGTGTGAATTACAAAATTAGCCTGATTCTTTTAATAATTTCCTCAGAGGTAGCATTACTCCAGGCACCCTGTGTTTAGTGCAAGCTGTGCAGCTGCTGTTGGAAAAGGTGTATTTATTGTCTCCCCACGCCTCCTGGTAGAGACACAAGACTGAGGGAGGGGGTTTCATCATGGGATGGCAGCCTGGCTGGGCAGAGGGCTGGAAGGAGATGATAATTGAAGAAAATAAGAGCCTGATGTTACAGGAGAGCTAGACAGGGACTTTGACAGGCGTGGATTTGGGTTTTTTTCCAATTCCTTCTTGAGCTGTCTCTTACTAGCATAAGCTTCTAACCGTGTGGAACATCCGTGTTTCTGTAACTTGCCATCTCCTTTCATGGTTCCTAGATCTGTGCCTCCTGCTGCTAAGCCCCATAACTCTGAGTGAGGAGGATTCTGAGTGTATTTTCACTGGCATCTGCATTCCTAACTGCCTTGGATCCTCTGGACACGGCTCCCCCTCCAAAAGGTTCCCTTCCTGAAGGCATGAAGAGCTGGGCAGCGTGGCTTCCTCTGCTCCACTGCAAATTCCCCCTTTCAATCATTAGTCCTCCCCAGGACTTGCCCTTTTCAGCATCCATTTGCTATGTGGTACATCTTTCCTCATTCACAACCTGGTTATTGATTCTTATCTGGGTATCATCTGTCTTGCTGAGACTCAGGGAGTCAAGATTTGGAGGGAGCATCTTTTATTAGTTCAAGTGTGATATTATGTGAAGGTGAAATAGGTGAACTTTTGGGATGCACAAGGGCCACTTGTGATTTCTTCTCAGGCTAAATACAGGCTGTTTGCCTTTTCAGAGGGCTGACTGCTTTCCCCACCCAGCAGGTGCCTTACTTGAAGATGTGACCTTTCCTTGTACACTTCATCTTTGTCTTCCAACACCATCACAGCTACATCAGCCAACTACAGAAGCTCAGCCCTCTCCTGATACTCTCCTCCCTCTCCTTGAAGTCAGTAAGAGCTGGATTAGAGTTGTAAGGGCAACCTCTACAACCATATACATCTATGTTCATGTCACTGTACCTCACTTTTTCCCCATTTCTTGTTTCCCAGCATCAGTTGGGTTCTCTGCACTGTTCTTCCTTTCTTCCTTTCTTCCTTTCTTCCTTTCTTCCTTTCTTCCTTTCTTCCTTTCTTCCTTTCTTCCTTTCTTCCTTTCTTCCTTTCTTCCTTTCTTCCTTTCTTCCTTTCTTCCTTTCTTCCTTTCTTCCTTTCTTCCTTTCTTCCTTTCTTCCTTTCTTCCTTTCTTCCTTTCTTCCTTTCTTCCTTTCTTCCTTTCTTCCTTTCTTCCTTTCTTCCTTTCTTCCTTTCTTCCTTTCTTCCTTTCTTCCTTTCTTCCTTTCTTCCTTTCTTCCTTTCTTCCTTTCTTCCTTTCTTCCTTTCTTCCTTTCTTCCTTTCTTCCTTTCTTCCTTTCTTCCTTTCTTCCTTTCTTCCTTTCTTCCTTTCTTCCTTTCTTCCTTTCTTCCTTTCTTCCTTTCTTCCTTTCTTCCTTTCTTCCTTTCTTCCTTTCTTCCTTTCTTCCTTTCTTCCTTTCTTCCTTTCTTCCTTTCTTCCTTTCTTCCTTTCTTCCTTTCTTCCTTTCTTCCTTTCTTCCTTTCTTCCTTTCTTCCTTTCTTCCTTTCTTCCTTTCTTCCTTTCTTCCTTTCTTCCTTTCTTCCTTTCTTCCTTTCTTCCTTTCTTCCTTTCTTCCTTTCTTCCTTTCTTCCTTTCTTCCTTTCTTCCTTTCTTCCTTTCTTCCTTTCTTCCTTTCTTCCTTTCTTCCTTTCTTCCTTTCTTCCTTTCTTCCTTTCTTCCTTTCTTCCTTTCTTCCTTTCTTCCTTTCTTCCTTTCTTCCTTTCTTCCTTTCTTCCTTTCTTCCTTTCTTCCTTTCTTCCTTTCTCCTTTTCTTCCTTTTCTTCCTTTTCTTCCTTTTCTTCCTTTTCTTCCTTTTCTTCCTTTTCTTCCTTTTCTTCCTTTTCTTCCTTTTCTTCCTTTTCTTCCTTTTCTTCCTTTTCTTCCTTTTCTTCCTTTTCTTCCTTTTCTTCCTTTTCTTCCTTTTCTTCCTTTTCTTCCTTTTCTTCCTTTTCTTCCTTTTCTTCCTTTTCTTCCTTTTCTTCCTTTTCTTCCTTTTCTTCCTTTTCTTCCTTTTCTTCCTTTTCTTCCTTTTCTTCCTTTTCTTCCTTTTCTTCCTTTTCTTCCTTTTCTTCCTTTTCTTCCTTTTCTTCCTTTTCTTCCTTTTCTTCCTTTTCTTCCTTTTCTTCCTTTTCTTCCTTTTCTTCCTTTTCTTCCTTTTCTTCCTTTTCTTCCTTTTCTTCCTTTTCTTCCTTTTCTTCCTTTTCTTTCTTTTCTTTCTCCTTTTCCAGGAGAGTGTTGAGGGTTAGCTGGGTCAAGTTGATACTGGGCACTGCTGGGAGGACCCAGTAAAGGCAGTTGCTAAAAAACCACCCCTGCAGAACCCCGCTGGCCATGGTTGCTTTCCCAGAGAAGAGTAAGAAGAAACAAGCAGTTAGGAGACTTTCCTGGAGTACTGTCTTGGGCTCTAATTATTTTCGGCTCAGGATATTTTCAGTGTCTGATGTGTCTCATCTGTCTGATAATCCTTCCTGGATATCCCTTCTAAGTACTCACCCAGCCTTGCCTTGAATCTCTATAAACTTTCCGCACCCCATCCTCTTAGAAGCATCTACTGGCTGTTACATGATGATCCATCTCCTTTTGTTTGCTGTGGACCTGTTTGATTATTTTCCTCCGATACTTGTGTTGGACGAGATGGTTTAACAACTACTCCCCACCCACCTCTCCAATGGACTCAAGGTTTTGTAGCCCTCTGTTAAATCCCCCTCACCTGCCTCTTTCCTAGGCTGAAGCATCCCAATCCATTGGGCTGTTTTTCATGAGGAAGCCATTCCAGACCTTATATTGTACTTGTCCTTCTATGGTGAACCTTTCCCTGCTGTATTCCTTCTGCTTTGTAGCTGTGTGGTGACACTATCCATGTAGTTTACCCAACTGCTAAAGAGAGTTTGAGGTACTTTGTGTTGCTGGAGTGACCAGAATTAGCTGCGTGTTTGGGAGAAGCTGGCCCTGATGTGCAAAGGCTTTTATTACATCAACCTTTTCAGCAAAATGGCAATTATTATGAATCCTGAAAGAGGACTCTCTGCAGCTTCCAATTACAATTCTGGCTGCGTCCGATTTGAATGTCATTTGCTATTTAGGGAATATTTGAAAATGCATTTTGGGATGTGTCTTTCATTTCATTGATGGTGGCTAACATTATTTTTAATGCTAAAGGAAATTAAAAAGTGCTTCCTGCTTAGAATCAATTAGTTTTAATGAAAAAAAGAATAGGTTGCTATATGCTGGCCACATGGCAGCTTTGCTGTTAGAGAGGGGAAACCAAAGTACCTGCTTGCAGCAGCAGGGTGGTGTCTGTGCTGCACCAAGGATGGCTTGGTACAGCTTCCCTGGCCTTTGAAACGGGAGACGTGAGTGATCAAGCTGGGTCTGCTCCAGGGGATCTCCTAAAAATGCAGAATACATCTGATCTGTGTACATATAATTTCATTCAGATGGGCCGATTAGATCCTGTGCCATTGATTCTCTTTCCCTGCTGGAAGCTCAGCAAAGTTCAAGGGGTAAAGGCTCAGGAGAATTTGGGTTTGTGCACTGAGGTTTCAGGATCAGGGAACTTCTGGTTAACCCAGTCATGTGCATTTGATTCAGATCAGATGCTGGCATGTTGTTTCACCTCTGTTGAATTCTCCAGATCTCATGACATGGGGTTTGTGTTGGCTGAGGGAAAGGCGTCAACCTGGCATAAAACCTGCCATGCCATGGTCTGAGCAGATCTGAGCCACGACGAGAGCCTGAGCGGGGTCAGTACCTCGTGTCCCATGCCAGGGGATTCACAATAAAACGGGATTCACAATACCATCAAGTGATGCCTGTGAGTGCTTTCTTGTGCTTGTGTTTGTATTTACACCCTTCTACTTGGAAACATGTACAAGTAGATTTAAAAAAGCAGTCTAGTGGATTCTGGCGTTAAGTCAAGAGACTATTGGATTTTTTCAAGGGTTCACCCAATTCTACTAAAAAGTAGGTTGTTACACGTTCATCTGGATGTTTTTATTCCCTTTTTGGTATTTGCTGAAAGAACAAGAAGAAAGTAACTCAGGTGGCATCGTGCAAAAATTACATGTTCAGAATGAGAGTGCTGCATTTTGGCTTTTACTCAGACACGGCTGTGATACTTTGCCCCCTTTCAAGTCAAATACCAGTTTAGGAGAATAGAAAGTAAAAGAATAACCACCTAAAATCTCACTGAGAGAAGACACGACATGGCACAACTTTCCTCCTGTGTGTGGGAAGAGGTGGTGAGGGGAGGTCTGGACGGGAGGGTATGAGAGAAGGTACCATGTGTGACAGATATCAGGCATTGCTTGACGTGCAGGCATCAGTGAGGATGAGGAGATGTAGAAGCATAAACAAAACTTGAAATAATTAACCCTAATGGAACTTGCAGTCCAGTTTCACCTGCTTATGCAGCAAGGGTTCTGTTATTCTTTTTTCTTCCTTTTTTGTTTGTTTGTTTTCATCTTTTAAGGTGGTATTATTGAGGAGTCCATTCTATTAGAGCTCTGGGAAATATTCCTAACTTGATTTGTAGCTTGGAATCCCAAAAGCTGCTTGGCTGGGAAACTCCAGAAACATTTGAATTTATTGGAACTGTGTGTCCTGGAGCCTTGCCTTGATTTGGATGATGTATTTAAGCTGAGGGGGAGACTGAATAAGAAGGCCTGGCCATGTGTTTTGTACAATGGATTTTGCAGGCAGAGATTTAATAAAGGAGATTCATTATGTTTTGTTCAATGGTACTGTTATCCATATGCCACTTCTCAAAGCCTGCATGCTTACTGAAAACATCACAGTGTACTTGTAGGCTTTTGTCTTGTGTTTTGATTCTTGCTGGAAAATAGAAGGCCAAGTTAAGGTTATTTATGGTATTTAACTCTGACCGTAGCATCTCATTTATTGTCTTGACTTGTTCAGGGGTTTTTCAGTGCCACCTCATTACTGAGTCTTCTGGTTTTAATATATGAGAGTGTACCACTCTTTTTAAAGATCTCTTTTAGGCAACTAAAGGTACCTACAAAGCATTCATCTGGGCATGTGTGTGTGAACCAAAATGATGCTCCTTTTGACCGGTAAGTTAAAGCTTTCACCAGTGCAGCCATACGTTGTTCAAACAAGCCGAAACCTAAAGCTTGTGGAGGTAATTAAAGAGATTTAATCACATACTGCATTAGGCTACATTGTCCTAGTCCTGACACCTGAACTTGAGAGAGAAGAGAGCCCTTGGTCTGGGCTGCCCAGCAGTAGTGCCTCCCATGATGGGCTGAGCAATAGGGTGTGGAGCAACCACCAGCATGCAGGAGATGGGACGCCCTGCTCAGCCCTGAGGGATGCAGTTTGTTTCTCTGTTCAGGCCTTCCTTCCCTCTCACTTGTTTAAACGTTGATAATCTCTTTGGTACAGTGAGTATTTGTTGTTGGACTTAGCTGTAAAGCTCCTGCAAAGCTCAGGGTGAAGGCAGGGAGCAGCTGGCAAGACGTTCCTCTAATGGATTCAGTTAGCCCTCCCTGCCTCATGTGCTTGTCCTCACTCACCTCTTTATTTTGCTTACTTACTCTTCACTGCCATCTCTTTGCTCTCTTTATTTCACTTCCTTCTCAATTCTCTGTTCCTGGCACCTATCACCCAGAGTGCAGAGTTGCCATCTGCCAGTAAGACATGACCCTGATGGGAAACATCCCTGTCCAGAAGAAGGGAAGCCTTGGCACTAGGTGGGACAGATGCAACCAGCAAAATACAGGTTGTTTTTTTATTTCAGGCTTCTGATAGTCCAAATTTCTGCTCTTCCTCCTCTTCATTTAAGTGAAGGAGAAGAGCGAGGCTCTGGAGGATCAGGCTCAGCTTGTCTGGCCTTTGTGCCATGCTTCACCCATGGCCATCGTAGGGAGGACCTCATAGAAATCACATAAAAACCTGACACTTGTGCAAGTCCTGCCTTCTGGTGCAAATTCATGGCACCTCATGGCACGTGCTGCTCTCTGAGCAGGACCTGAGTGACATGAGCCAGCAAGGGACAAGCCAGAGCAGAAACCTGCTGGGATGCTGCATGTTCACACTGGCTCGAGTCAAGATACCACCTTTCCCAGCTCTAGTCATGTGGCAACGTTAAGTATGACCACAGGCAGCTATCTAAAATCTTTAAGCACACCAGGCTTTTGCCAGCCATGCAGGTGAGATCTTCCCTGCCTCTCCAGCTCTCCATAGAGACCAGCTCCCTGCTGCCTGGGTTGCCAGCCAGCCACATGCTAATTGGGGCTGTGATCAAAAGAAATGAGTTTCCAAGCGAGCTGAGTTCAAGCAGGTCTGGATCTGAAGTGTGCAGCTGCCCATTCCCTTTTGTCTCCCTTCCCCTTCTGCCTTTCCTTTTTCTTCTCTCACTTCTGTTTCACTTCCTTTTTTTTAAAAAACCCAATGTTTCATTTGGAGGTTATGAATGTAAAAGTGCTCCCCTGAACAGGAGGGGTGAAGCTCAGTATCCAAGTAACTTCAGCGTGGCAGGCAGGGCAGTGCAGGGCTCTGCTGCTGGAGGCGATGGTGTAATGGTGTTGGGAAATGTGGGTAGGGGCCATGCTCCTTGGCTTGGAGCACCTCCTGTCTGCAGCCAGCCCTCTAGAAAACCCTGGGAGGGAGAGGAAGCCTGATGGAATTAACTTCTCTTCCAGTCTGTCTCGGCGTCCCTCTGGATAATCTCTGTCTGCTCGGTTGAAGACAGTCTCAAGCAGGGTGGGTTGCTTCTGTTTGACCACCACCCTTGGTCCCCAGAGGCATCAGACCCGTGCACGGATCATTTGTGCCATCTCAGTATTGTTTCAGCACTCCATCTCACATTGTTGGGCTTTCCTGGTGCTCTGGCATGGTCAGGGCTGATCATTCATCTCTCAGACTCCCTTCTCGACTCAGAGCAAATGTAATTTCATCCTCGGAGCATCATCAATTTTGGTAGCACCCTTGCCCACCCCCTGTTCCTCATTCTTCCAGGGCTGTAGTGATGGCTGAAGTGTGCTGGAGCCTTCTGTGTCATGCCTGTCACATGAAAATATAGTGATCCCTTTCCAAATGCTACGTTTGTCTGGGATACAGGAGATATCTGTGCCCTGATGTTCTTGGGAGGCTGGACTGGGCAAAGATTCATCAGAGCTTGCATGTTTGGACTACATCTCCAGTATCTCTGCTGAGGTACCCTCCACACCCTTTGGGTACCAAAGCCACCAAGTGCTGCTGTTTGTCCAGGTTTTCCACATCAGTGCTGTTGGCACTGGCTTGGGCCACCTGATAATCCAGCTCTTAAAGGAGCAAAGTTGTCCCCTGTTCCTAATGTCAGCTGGCAGTTTGCTCCCTGGACCTTCTGGAGACCAAACGTGATTCCCTGTGTGACTAGTGCAGCACGGAAGGTCGAGCGAGGGAGTGGAGAGGGGCATGACAGATGGAGAGGCTCCTCTGAGCTGTGAGAGAGCCAGCAATTACTTATTGATCAGCTCGGGAGGTGATGCTCCAGCTTTGGCGAGCAGCGTTTGGCCGGGGGGGGCTCCGCTCCAGGGCAGATGCTGAGTGGGCACCTGTGTCAGGGCGATGGGATTTTATTAGTGAGGAAGATGAGGGTGGATCCCACCCTGGGCTTTGCTGTCTCTGAGGAAAACGTGAGGAGTTTCACTTAGCCCAGTGCTGACAGCCGTGTTATTGATTGAGTGAGAGGAGGCGAGGCGAAGCCTGGGCTCTCCTCCTCGCCCCTGCGTCAGAGTGAAGGCCAAGCCATGAATGAAGAATGGCCCCAGCAGCTCAGAGCTGTAAGCATTATCTTCTTCTTGTGAGCTCCTTACCCTGCACATGTTGAGGGCTGGGGCAAGCTGAGGCAGTGTTGCCAGCCACTGGAAAGCATCACCCCCAGCTCGCTGCCGCAGGGAAGCAGGGCAGGGCTTCTCCTACCACGGGGAGTTTCCTCTCGTTAGTAAAATTCACAGTCTGGGAGGTCACGGAGCCCAATGCCACCGATGGGTTCCATAAAGGGCTGGGTGGTTTTATGGCCAATAATAACATTTGTAGTTATACATGCTACGGTAAGATAAGGCTAATCAATTCTCATGCTTCAGGTCAGCAGCTGATTGCTGCAGGGGTCAGGAAGGAATTATTTCCTCACCATTTACAGCTTTATTTAATTGGCCAGATGCATTAAGAGCCTTTTAATTATTTTTTTTCTCCTCTGTCCCCTGAAGCATATGGAATTAAGCACTCCCAGAGACAGCGCTCTGCACTGGTAGGACACCACTGCTGTTGTCTGGCAGGGCAAATCCTGCCTGTGTTAATGAACCCTTTTAATGCTGGGATTTTTGCTGGAAGTTAACAGGGTGGGGGTTTTTTATTCCAGAAGAGGTTATTTTGTTAGTGCTTCCTGATAACTCCTAGGAAAATTCATTTGGTTCTTTGAAGCGAATGCTGTGTGCAGGACCTGCTCTCCAGTCAGGTCCAGAGCTGGATGGGGACTTTCCACTGCAGTGCTAGTTACATGGACTTGGCAATTTCCATACTCCTTGAGTTCTAGCTCACACTAAAAAAGCAAAAAGCAACAGGGTCAAATCAGCATTGAGGAGCTTGTTTTTGAGCCAAATTTTTTGCATTGAGTCCAATTCTTTGCTTTAAATGAACCAAAGCCCACAGTTAGGAGCAAATGCAGCACTAGACAGCTTCTGCCAGGACTGTTTTGGGGGAACTGCAGTGGAGATGCTCTGTTCCTTGGCGTGGGCTGTCCTCTTTGGGGTGAGCTCATCTTCATCACGCTCTATTGGCACCCTCAGCCAGAGGAGCCCCCTGGGAAAACACAGTCAAAGAGTCCCAAACTACCATTCCTATGTCCCTGCAGACAGTGTATATATGTGTGTGTATGTATATAAATATATATGGAGAAGAGAAGGCTCCAGGAAGACCTTAGAGCACCTTCCAGTAACTGAAGGGGCTGCAGGAAAGCTGGAGAGGGACTTTTTGCAAGGGCATGGAGTGATAGAACAAGGGGAAATGGGTTCAAACTAAAGGAAGGTAGATTTAGATGGATATTAGGAACAAGTTCTTTACTGTGCGGGTGGTGAGACACTGACACAGGTTACCCAGGGAGGTTGTGGATGCCACCTCCCTGGAAGTGTTCAAAGCCAGGTTGGATGGGGCCTGGAGCAACCTGGTCTGGGGGGAGATGTCCCTGCCCATGGCAGGGGGGACGACTGGGTGATCTTTAAGGTGCCTTCCAACCCAAACTATTCCATGATTCTGTGTTAAGTCCATCTCTGAAATGATCTTGCACCATCCTAATTTAAGATATAAAGCTGAGCGTTTCATGATTCTATGCTGAGTCTCTCTTTGAGGGAAGCTCCATTGCCTCTGTCCCAACCAATGGAGCACCAGCAGCACAACTCTGCTGTCCAGGCTCCTCAGCCCATTCCCTCGCTGCTGGCTGGAGCTGTGCACATCCACGCTGGCTCAGGATTTTCCAGAAGTACCCTTCTCTTTCATCAAGAAAGACGGTAGATACCATCCATCTGAACAAAAAAAACCGGAGGAAGCCTGCAAAAACCATGTTCATTTCAGAACCTTTTTGCTGCAAACCTGCTTTTTCCAGGCAGTATCTTTAGAAATTAATTTTCTCATATGATTAAAACAAAACAAGCAGCAAATCTCGGGTGTTTAAAATATTCTCTTCGAATTAGAAGCTCCAGTTGCTGTCTGGGGCTTCCAGATGAGCTGAAGTTTGTCCTGTTTCAAACCGGAGCACCACAATCCTTGCATCAAATTTCTTCTCCATTTTTTGGTGTGTTTTTACAACGTTTAGGAATTGCTGACCTTTTGTCTGACTTTTGAGAGGGAAATACATAAAATGTCTCCCCTGTTCCTGCATGACAGTAAGAATGTATGATTCTCTAGTCTAATTTGACACATTTATTTTAGTAGGAAGGAAACCTCTGATAGGGAAGCTCCAGGCAAAGCCTGGCACTGCCACGTGTGTCTGACAAATGTGCTGCATCGTTTGCTCCAATCACCCTGAGTTTTGGCCACTTCTTGCTTCTTTTTCTGCTTTTTAGAAGCTCTCTTTGCACCTCCAGAAAGGCTGTCCCCCTCCTGCCCCAGGGCTCTGAGCTTGGTGGTGAGCAAGGCTACCTCAGCTCTCCTGCTCTGTCCTCACACAGAGCTCGTGCTGGGGAAGAAGTGAAGTGCCTAACGAGGTGATTAGAATAATGAGGCAGCGATGTGAACCCCTCTGCAACCTCCTGAGACTTCAACCAGGATGACCCAAGTGGAGGTTGCAGCAGGGTAGGAAAGAGGAGGGTGGGAGCGAGGACTGGGAGCTGCAGGCCGGGCTGTGATGCTGAGGAAGGTCCTAACCAAAGCTGGGGTTGGGCTCCTCTTGAGGCAGTTCCTGTCTTGTCCAAATCATTGTGTTCATCCTGGCTGCAGTGAGAGAAACTCAATTTATTCTTACTCCTTAAAATCTCAGGCCACCCCAGGAGCGAGGAACTGGGGTCTCACTGGGTTTTGAGGGGAGTTGGGCTCTTCCCACAGCTCGGACTGGGTGAGGACTTTTCGTCTCGGTTCTGCAACAAACACCTCCTGAAACATTTCATTCGGCCCATCTATGGGGAGGTGGAGAGGTCCAGTGAACCCTGCAGAAACTCCCCTTCAAGGGCGGAATCTACATTTATTTCACTTACAAGAATCTCTGCTGCAGGGTTTGACTTTCTGAAGTGTCTTGTTCAGGATGGAAAGGGTTGCAGGCAGCTCAAAGCATCCAACATTTTAACAAGCAGGAGAGCATTACAAGGGCAATCTCTTAGACCCTGCTGGGCTGCTACGCTCCAGTGCCTTGCAGGGGAGACGTGTCCTTCTGTCCCAGCTTCTGTCCCAGCTTCTGTCCCCTCGGCATCGGAGCACATCGGGACTTCAAGTGCATTGACTGTCAGGAATATCTCTGAGAGGGGTTGGTGCACTGCCCCATGCTCACAGGAGGGGTCTTGGCTTCAGAAGAGGTGCCTGGGGCAGCAGAGACAAGCGCAAGCTCGAGCCATCACCCTGACACTGTCAGAGCTGCTGGGCTGTGTCTTGATCTGCAGTCGTCACACCTCTCCTTTTTACCTATTGAGGGAGAGCACTAAATTAATTGAGGATTATTAATTAGATTAATTGTAAAGCTTACACGACTCACCGCCTCCTTTCCCAGTCTATAACCGCTCGCCTTCCGCAGTCGATTGGACGGTGCCAGTCAATGTTTCAGCCTTTTCCAATACCAGGGCAGCAGTGCTGTGGGTCGTGCGTTGGGCTGGAAGAACACAGGCCAAGAAATCATTATTGTCATGGCTTTGAGGCGGAGGAGTGGGGTTCACCTGCTGCAGCTTGAACTTGGGAAGAAAGCACCAAGAAAATGGCAAGTGAATTGTTTGAGTTGTGGTTTGCTGAGAGGAGGGGGCTGGAGGGGTGCGTTGGTTTGCTCTCTGGTCAAAACCTCCTGGAAAAAGCTCTGCTCCTGGAAACAGCTCGTGGGTGGGAAGGTCCTGTCTGGGTTTCAACCCTTGCAGCCTCAGTTCTGCCCCACTTTTGAAGCTGATGTTCAAATAACAGCCCATTTCCCTCTCAATAGAGCCGGCTGAATGGGGAAGGGAAGGGGGAGATTTACACCTGTTCTCCCAACTGGAAACAATCTGCTATTACTGGTGGAAGGCTGGAACTTTAAAAATACAAGTCGGTTCTTCATGTTGGTATTGCATAACCGACTGCACGGATGGGGGAAGCAATGTGTCTAGTAATTGCAGGCAAATTCTCCATTTCCTTTAATTGTTTCCGTAACTAGATTTACTTTTGAAATACTCTGTGGATGCTTTGCTTATTTACTGTCTCTTTGCATCGCTATCACTTCTTCTGCCTTGACTGATGAAGCGCATTCATCATTTCTTTTCATTTGGTATGGAAAGATAGAGTTGCTTTTAATAGCAGCTGGCTTGGGAAAGGAGCTGCTGGCGAAATGGTTAATATCAATTTAAAACAGAGTAAGTGATTTATAGGGAAGAGGCAGAAGTAGTGTGAAACTGAAGAAAACACTCTATGAATGTTATCTCAAGAGCTGGAGGAAAAAGCTAAGCAGTATGAAGTTAGTTTGTAGATAGGGAAAGGAAAAGGTCGGGCCAGGAGGTATCGCTGGGGAGATCAGGGAAGCCATTGGGAGCACAGGTACTAAGTCCATGCCTTGCTTTGGTCCCGAGGCCACATTGAAACACCTCCAGAAGAATGGCTTGAGGACTTCACTTGGCCATTCAAGCTTAACTAGAAGGTGACATGTGGGTAGAGCCACAGTGTCTGTATAACCCCCAGTTTACCAGCATGTTAACAGACCCAGATGGATGGGTTTATATGGGGGGGGCTGTGGGGATGGCAGGGGAACACAGCTCCATTTCCATGGTGTCATGAGAGGATGCTGCTAACCTGGCCCTCTTTCAGCATCCCTTTGCTTCCCTTCCACGTTTCTGCCTTTCCACAGAGCTCAGGCACATGGCCAGCTGACCCTTTATGCCTCAGACATGTTCCTTCCACCTCCTGCTTCTGCAGCTAGCCAAAAATACTTGCTGGCTTTCTCTCCTTTGCTGCATCCAGGGGTCCAGCCAGGTGTGTGTCCTCCTTAGCTGTGCACCTGCTTCTCCTCTTCTTCCCCACCTATTGCATGAGTATTTCTCCTCCTGTGGAGCTGTTGGACACCTGTGCTCAGCTGTAGCCCATCGCTGCTATCCTCCTTTGCCCATGCCAGCTGCAGAGAAGGCTGTAAAAGCTGGTTTCATTTCCTCAGGTCTAGCTTCAGTTTGCTTCCTTCTCTTAGCAAAATCTAAACTCGCCAGTTTTTGGCCAAGACCTATCCCACATCTTATTTCTCATCTCCTTGTAATGCTTTGTCTCTGGACAATTTTTGCTTTTAATTTTGCAGTGAAAAATAACCTAAACTGGCCGAAATGAGTGTTTCAACGATGACTTGTTGACTGTAAGCCAGGGCTGAGGACTGCTTTATATAGACATTTCCTAAGTGTTTTCTTGGGGAACAAGCAGCCCTGGAGCCTGTCTCGGAGGAGGGTCGCAGACGAGAGTTATCAACAGAGGTTTTTATGAAACACGAGGCTTGCACTCAAATTTCAATTCAGATGAAACATGCCAATGGAAGTGTATCTTCCCCTTGTCACTTCTGCAGAGAGAGATTTTATGAACACCAATTGCATGGAAACAGAGGGCAGCCGCAGTGCCCCCATGTAGATAAAAAGACATTAATGCACTTAGGCTGTGACAGCAGAGAGCAGCTGGTTTGATTTTATGTTCCTTTTGACTCCAGTGGGAGTTTTGCATGAGCGGTGCAGGACTTTGGGGCCGAGCCCAATGATGGATCCCTCTATTGAACATATGTGGTGGAAAGGCTGCGAAGGATCCTTGGTGATGAGATCCTGAGTGATGCCAGCAGTACGGTAGCATGGGTAAATTGTGAGGACCTCAGGGTCACTGGAAATCACACAGAATCACACACACACAGAATCTAAGGGGTTGGAAGGGACCTCGAAAGCTCATCCAGTCCACCCCCCCTGCCAGAGCAGGGTCACCTAGAGTCCATCACACAGGAACGCATCCAGGTGGGGTTTGAATGTNTGAATGAGGGATGCTGAGTCTGAGGATGCACATGCTGTAAGAGATCACAGGCATGAGGATGATCACAGGCAAATCCTACTCAGATGCCTGCTGAGCTGCAGTGCCTGGATGCTGGTGTGCCCTGTGTGGGGTTATTGCCTCTCACCTGGCAGATCTTGAGTCATGGTCATGGTTTGTGTATCCTGGTCTTCTTTTTCCAGCAGATTAATTTTTCACTATCTCAAACTACTGTTGGAGCCAGAGATGAGCTTTAGCCTGACCCAGGCAATGGGTATGGAAAGCTTTGGAAAAAGGACTGTGCTTGGTCTAGGGCACAAACCTTACAAGAGGTGGCTGAGGGAGCTGGGGCTGTTCAGCCTGGAGAGAAGGAGGCTGAGGGGAGACCTTCTGCTCTCTGCAGCTCCCTGAGAGGAGGTTGGAGTTGGGGTCGGTCTCTGCTCCCAAGGAACAGGCAAGGAACAAGAGGAAATGGCCTCAAGTTGTGCCAGGGGAGGTTTAGTTTGGATATTAGGAACAACTTCTTCTCCCAAAGGGCTGTCAGGGCCTGGCCCAGGCTGCCCAGGGCAGTGGTGGAGTCCCCATCCCTGGAGGGATTTCAAAGCCATGTCGACGTGCTGAGGGACATGGTTTAGTGGTGGCCTTGGCAGTGTTGTATTTACAGTTGGACTTGATGATCTTGAAGGTCTTCCAACCAAAATGATTCTGTGACTCTGTGATGTGGGGATGCACACCTGAATCCCCATCTAGAGTCCTGCATCCACTGTGGTTTCTCTCCCAGGACTCCTAAGCAGTAGGACTGTGGCTCTCGCACAGGATGCAGGGCAGGAAAGCACATTTCCCAGCCCCACAATCCTATCCTCAACACGGTGTGGTGCTGCTGAGACATCTTCCATTGCAAGCTCAATCCCAAGCCCTCCTCGCAGATGGTGGGACAACGTTGTTAAAGGGCTGAGGTTTTACAGCTCTGCTGCACGCGCGGCTCCTGCCCGGCGTCGCCAGCTGTGATGATGGATGTATCTCTCAGTCCTCGGCAGGAATTGTACAACACCTCATGACTGCACTGCCTGATCGATTAGTACATCTCCTTCAATCAAGCAGACTATTTCACAGGAGCCTGAAGCTGCCTTCCCGAGACGTGGGCTCCAACCTGCCCGTGCATTTTGCAGCTCCGTGGACCCCCTCCCTGCTGAAAGGCATGGACGTGGCTTCTCGAAAAGCTTTCTCCTTCTAGGTCATCTAATTTGAAGCTTTCTAATAAATAGGCAGCTCGACATTTTTTGATAGAAAGGTCAACATCCTCTTATAGACTCAAGGATTTTAAGATAAGTGGAGGAAATGGCATTGGTCGGCTTGATTTTGATAATGATCCTAATCTTGTATCTGATCTTTGATAATGATGCTAACCCCATCAGTGCACTGCTCATATCTCTGAGAAAGTGGCTGGTATCTGTTTTGGCAGAACTGATGCCTATTAGCACAGAGTAGCTTCACTGGAGACTTCAACGTGTGCGTCAGCTGCCATACAGAATGCAGAGAAGGAAGCTTGAATTGTTTTTAGGAAAAAAAACAACAATCAGAGCAAGTGTTTTTGACTGAATATTGTTGCAGCCTCCTGAGTCAGCTTTCCGAGACCTGTTACAAGTTTGCTAATTAATTATTGTAATGATGAGTATACATTTGACATACCAGGCGAAATGCATGTATGGGTGGAGACTCTTGTTTTGGAGAACATCTCCAAATGCTGGAAATTCTTTTACTCAGGCAGAGAAGGACAGAGACTGCCCTTTTATTGGTGAAAGTGAGGAAGCCATGCATTTTAGGAAGCTCTGAGCGTTGGGAAATGTGAGAAGAGGTTCAGCACAGGGCTGCACTGCATCCTTCTAGGCTGTGGGCAACAGATTTTGAAGCCCCTTTCATGCTGTGTGTTGGAGAAGGTTTCTGGCCACTGTGTGGGTTTTTTTTTTTAATGCTTCAGAGAGAGCAGAAAGAAATATGTTAGGGACCAGGGAGGTTTAGCTGTCCTTCAGTGCTGATGGTTACAGTGCCAGGGGTGTGAGGATGTGGGTTGAGACCTTCTCAGGCTCAATGGCGCTAGGACCTTGGTCTCCAAGGTTGGGTGTCCACCATTAAAAACAAGGCTGTGACATGGCAGTGCACCAAGCAGTCAGCTTTCCTCCCGAGAGCTGCTCGTTCTGCTCTGGCTGTGGTTGTGCTTTGGTGGAGGAGAGTGTGGTCCCCATTGTCCCCGTCTCAGAGTCCTGCAGGGCTCAGCTGGCCTGGGAAGGGGTCTGGTTCCCAGAGATGAATGGGAGCCTAAATGCTGGAAACTTTTTGGTCCTCTGGTTTCTTATGTGATACATAGCATCAATCTTCAGGCAGCCTTAGAGCTGGGTAACCTGCAGTTTGCTTGTCCTCTCTAAACGCCTGTTGTTTATCTCAAGAGCTCCATGTATGGCATTCTCAGAGCATGGCTCATGTGGCTCTGCTTTCTCCCCTGCACAATTTGTGTCTCTGGATTGTTTTACACCTCCCGCTGTCCCAACAACCTTTATTCTCCTGGCCTGTGATCTGTCGCAGGCATGCACAGAAAGCTGATTAGCATCTCTCATCAGGTGGATCGGTTTTTTGCTCTGCATCTGGCTCAAGCCAAGGGCCTGGAGATGTTGGATTTCTTTGATAAGGTGCCAAAGTGACATTCTGATATCTGAGCCAAAGCACTGAGTAAATGCTTTTCCCATCTCCCACCTTGGTAGACTCCCAAATCCCAGTAGAAACAACTTACGTTTATTTCTTGGGCGCTTGCTACGAGGAATTATCTGCCGTGGCAGAAGAGTGTTTGCTTTCTCTGGGTTTGTTAGGCTCTTGCTATCACTTGCTCCCTGTAGAGAGAAGTATAAAACTCCTTCCAGGTGACATTTGCAGAAAAAAATCAATTGTTTATCAACATCCCAGCAATCAATAAATGCAGTGATAGGTGCAACTGTCTCTATTGGAGCTCAACCTCGATTGCAGAGTAGCAGCTTTTTGGCTCTCGTCACCTGTGGCTGAAGCTTGGCTGTGAATCTCAGGAAGAACTTCTTTCCTGTGAGAGTGCCAGAGCACTGGACCAGGCTGCCCAGAGAGGTTGTGGAGTCTCCTTGGCTGGAGACATTCAAACCCCGCCTGGATGCGTTCCTGTGTGATGGACTCTAGGTGACCCTGCTCTGGCAGGGGGGTTGGACTGGATGATCCTTCGAGGTCCCTTCCAACCCCTAGGATTCTGGGATTCTGTGGGGCCAAAGCACAGGGCTGGTCTTGGAGCTCAGCTCCTTGGAGGAGCAAAGAATTGCCTTGTGCTGTCTGGAGCCCTTCCACGGGATGGTGGTGGTTCTTGCTCTGTGCTTATTCTCATGGGTCTGTTGGCCTCTGCTGTCTAACTGAGGTAGCTCAAGAGATGCTTGTACACACACGGGCAGTGAGCAGCCAGGAAGGTGTCTGGTCTCTGGTTTTTTTCTACAACAAGCCACGGTTTCACAGCAAAGAGGTGAACCATGGACAAGAGACTCATCCCAATTTCCCACCCCAGAGGAATTCACCACGTGTCTTGAAGTCTTAAGTGAAGCAGTGTCTGCTTGTCCATCTCCACTAAGCTCCTATGCTCTCCTCCCTTTTTCTGGAGTACCCCAATGCTTGTATTATATTTTCCTCCCTGATTCTCTTGGCATCCTGGACTTGGTGCTGGAAAGGGGCTGGAAAGGAGGAGGGCCTCTTACAAGGCTTGGGTGTTCCTGCTATGGGCGTTGATGACCTTGCTTTCAGCATGCCATACTGGTAGGCATCTCCAGACAGCCATCATCATCAATCCTTCTGTGCTACCTCTACCCAGTTGGTGCTGACTGGTGGGCACAGAGCTGCTCCCTTTGCCTGGGACATCAGCAGGCTTTCAGTCTTGCTTGAAGCTGTTACTTGATATAAATGAGGGAATTTAAAGATGGCCCTATTTGCCCAGGGTTCCTGAGCTTTCCCATCTGACCAACTTTGAGGTCTCCTAGTGACTGCCATGTGTCCAAGACAGCTCCTCATGACAAATACAGCTAGGAATGGAAGAGTTAACATCAGCAGCTCCAGACACGCTGGAGAGTTACATCATGTTGCTGTGGAAACTAACTTTCTGAAACCACAGTGATGTATGGCAAAGCTTTGGGTCAGCGGGTAATAAATTCTGTTTAAAAAGTGATTTTTTCCCCATCTGCTGATGTAAACATCATTAAGAGAAATGACGGCGGAGAGATGGATTTCTTTTTATATCAATTTTCAGACAAAGGAAATAATTTTTTTTAATAATAAAAAAGTTGCTGGAAATCGGAGAGTGCTATAAATAATAAAATAAAGAAAAAGCACCGGTGATGGAACAGAAATTTTCCCTGGTGATTGGTTTACAGCTTTCTGTGATTTAATAGGGACTCGCAATATTTTGCGGGAAGCTGCAGCAAAGCTCTGGATGGGCTCCATAAGCCAACACTTTGTAAATTGTAGCCTGAATCTCAGACTTTGAGGGCTTCAGAGCATCATTGTCCTACAAATCCTCTGTCACCTGCCTGTTGCTGCTGAGGGGCCGTGTTACTGACCTGCCTGCCCTGGGTCCTGGCCTGCCATGCTCCCTAAGGTGAGGTGGTTTGGGGGTTTGTTTTTCACCCTTCAGGACCTGGGAAGGTAGGGAGTGAGGCAGCAAAACTATCTCAGATTACACAAAGCAGTGTGACAGCCCCAGCTAATGGCAAGCGTGCTACTGGGAATGCAGACAAAGGTGTCACCGTGATTAATGGGGTAATTAATAAGCAATTAATGTGCTTCAGAGCATGGGTATCCCTTTTCTCCCAGTCATCCACTCAGCACTGATCCACTTCTCTGGGGTTCAGAGCTTGAGCTGATGGGGATGATGCTTCCAGATCTCCTCCTTGATGCCACCAAGAGCACCCCTGTACAACTCTGCATTGGCACAACAGGGAGTCTGCTTCAGAGGGAAGGGAAGGAAATTGTGGGGGTTTTTTCTCTAATTGATGTGATTTAAAATGTTTCAGTGGATTGTCCTTGAAATGAGTGCTCTGAGATGTCCTCCTTTGGCAACTTCTCCATTCTCATCCCCAAACTCTCTGAAAGCTGATGTGTGGGTACCGCTCCTGGCATCACAAACCCACGTTTCCCTTACCTACAGCGTTTCTCTTGGCTCATCCTTCTGCCTCTTTGCTCTCCCAGCTCAGGCTGCATTTTTACATGCCCTCCAGCAGCCCCTGTTTGCCCGGTTCTCCATCGTGCCTAGGTGGATTCTCTCAGTTATATTAAACCCATTGAGGTATTACGCTGATGCCTAGAGCTGAGCAAGAAGTCTATTTTCCATTTCATGGCAAAATTCTGGAGTTTAATTTAAATGTATTTTTTGTTCTGAAAGGTCCCTGTGAAGCCATTAAAAATTGTTTGCATATTTTGAGTCCATTTTGGCATTTAAAAGCAATTGGAATAGAAGAGAAACTTCTAAGTGAGAAGTTGTTTTAGAATAGAAATCCAAATAATCAAAATAATGAAACATGATGTTTTGATGTTATCAAAACACTCAGGTCATATTTTTTTTTTGTTTGAAAACAAGAATGTATTGGTATTGCCATGCCAAGGTGAGTCGTTTCTTTTGCAAGACATCAACATTCTCCTGATGAAAATTCCCCAAGCAGCTCCAATAAGAGCAGCCAAACTTTGCCCCCTTGTGTAATGAGCAATCCCAAAGGCTGATAATTAATCAGTGTAGCTCCTTCATAGACAGAGAGCAAAAAATAACAATGCTTCAATGTTTCTGAGTGGTGGGGTAGCCACGGAGGGCAACCAGGGCTTGCTGAAGCACCCAAGTATCTTAGAGGGTATGAATGTTGTAAAGTGTAAAAAAAGGGATGTGAATGTTATATGAATGCTATAAAGAGTAAAAAAAGTGATATAAAGCTATATGAATGTTATAAAGTGTGGAAAAAGAAAAGAAAAAGAGATAAATTAATGATAAAAAATGTTGACCAGGTCAACAAGAGGCAGAAGATAGCACAGCTTAGACACAGCAGAGGTGGGAAATTTGTCGTAGACTAATGGGAACATTAGCAGGAAGGAAAGCTCACTGCCTGCTTTTAGAAGCAGAGGAGAAGGCAAACCAATGTGTAAGGTTGCAAGGAACCTCATCCCCCGAAGGCCAACACACGCGTGTCGTTTGAGCTCGGTGTTTCAGGATCTCAAGTGATTTAAGTTGCCTCCATTCATGAAGAGCAGGTGCATTGCTGGGAGCTGCCTGTGCCGCTCCAGCACTGCTCCTGGGCATCCCCATCCCTCCACAGGAGAGATGCTCGCTCAGGAAGATGCTTCTCTCAGGCACGTGGCTGAACTTGCTGCAGGTTGGACATGGTGACATGTGGAGACCAGGTTGACTGCAGTGCCAGTCTTGCATGGGATTGGGGGTGGGGGGGCTCCTTCCATGTCGCATCCTTGTTTGCACCTCCAAGAATGGGATTCCTTTGCCCCAGGAATCTCTCCTCAAACTGCCTGCACATTTCTGAGCACCCATAATCTTTTGTTTCTCCAGCCCAACCGGGCGTGTGGATATTTTAAAGGCCAGTTTTAGCCTGCCTGTCTGCCAACACAGCTTGCCTACTGTAACCAAGCCTCTCATGTCATCATTTACCGATATTTGTGTCAACTGTGATCTTTGCTGGCAGCAAGCTCATGTTTTCCCTTCCAGATCATGGAGAAACATCTCCAGCATCCCTGGGCTGAGAGCAGAGCTTTCTATGAATCCTGCCTGAGCTCCCAGTTCCCTCCAGAGCAAGGCATTGGTGGCCTCCTCTGCTTCGGAGGGGTCAAGATTTCAAGTCAAGGCCCTCCAGTTCTTCTACCTCCTTTTTGTCCATCCAGCAGAATTGCAGAACGTGTGCTGGGGAAATTGTTTGAGCTGTGGTCTTAGTTTGACAGCAGTGACAAGAGGGCAAATGATCTTTCTGTCAATGCAGTGAAGGCCATTGCCTGCTATTGATTTTTTTTTTAACATTTTTTTAAGCAGAACACTCCATTCAAAGCAACTTTAAATAGTAATGCTCTTCCCCACTTTCCCTGGCTGCCCCCATCTCCTCTGGTCCTGCAGAACGCCGGAGAGCTGGAGGATATTCCCACCAAATGATGAGCAGGTCGAGGACGGGGCATAAAGCACTCAGCAGTGCCCCTTTAACGTGGAAAGATCTTGACTTTTATTGCCAGTGCTGAAAGCATCTACAAACGTAGATTTAGCATCAGCCTCCAGGCTTAAGATACAGCTGTTATATTTTATTTTCTTCCTTTAATTTTTTCCCCTCTCCTTTGCACTAATGTAATGCTTATTTAGGAGCTGCAGCCATCTGTGTCTGCAATGGATGGCACTGTTAAATTTGCTATTGCTTTCTCTCCCCTGGTTTGATGAGACTCCCGGTGCATAGAAAATTTCCCAGGACAGCAGAGGCTTCCTTTGATTGCTTTTTTTGATTCCCTCTGAAAGAGATTGTTCACAGTGCTCTTTCCCTGCCAGAAAAAGGTGGTCAGCCGGAGAGCTGAGGATCCTGCCTCAAGTTGGGTTGATGTGGTGAGTTTATGAAAAGCTGGCCAGAAAATAAAAGCTGATGAAATTAGAGGTGGTGGCTTGATCTGCAAATAGAAAGGGAGGGAAGGAGGAAGGGCTGGGACTGGCACCCTTCCTGCTCTTCCGAGCAGCTCGTGGTTGACAGTGAGACAGTTCACGTGGGAATTGGGACAGTTGCAGTACTCTAGGGAATTTTTTTAGTGTTTTTCGAGTGGAATAATTCTGCCTCGACAGATGGACAGGGACCTCTCCCAAGCCGGCAATCTGGCGCCCAGCGTGCGGCGGGAGGCTGAGCACAGCTCTGTTCCAGCCAGGGTGTGGGGCTTCACCATCAGGCACTTGGCTATTTCTGTCGGGCGAGGCACGAGTTGATTCCTTCCTGTTTTGTTGCCGAGTTGCTTGCAAATGGCTCGTGATAGCCCTAGTGAGGGAAGGTAAATCATAAAAATATCTACGAGGAGAAGAAAAAATGTCTCGTTTGGCAACTGTAGAGAGAGCTGCTCTAGACAGAGTCCCCAGTCCTACAAGTGATTTGCTTTGCCATCCCTCTCTCTTTGATTTTTGTCTGGCGTTTTCCCTGTCATCTGCTCCTTCAAACTCTCCTCCATGGGAACCATAGCTCCTCTCTGCACCCTAGGCCCTCTACCCTGCTGGCTGCCCTCTCAATGAGCAGGTTAATATAACAAGTTTATCTGAAAATCCTTCTCCATCTTACAGGGAATCATAGGGCGGTGGCATCAGGTGGTGGAGGTGCTGCTTTATGGTTCCTAGGAGCTGAGGAGTTGGGTCCTGTCTGACCATAAACCCTTTGGCTGCACCTGTTTGGGTCCCCAGGGCTGTTCCTGGTCCCCTGTCCATACACCTCGTCCAAAGCAGGCTGTCTGCCTGTTTGAAATGGTCTTGTCAGCTCCCAGGATGGGACAAGGCATTGTTCGAAATGGTGATAAATGGTCTGGTTCAAAGTCTGCTGCAGTCATGAGATGATGGAGCTGGTCAAGTTCCAGAAACAGGAAAGCCAGTTTAGTTTTCTAGGATGCCTGAAGTTCCTTGTGTGTCTGAAGTCACAGCTTCTCTGGGAGCTTGTTAGCTGCTCCCAAGACTTGCTGGTACCTTTCCATCCTTCAAACCCAGGCAGTCAAGAGCACATGGCCATGCCTTGCATGCTCAGCCCCAGTCCCTGGGATGTGCCGCCAGCATCCCGCAGAGCCCTCGGCACCCCGGCTCCCCGAGCAGCCGGTGTGGATGAGTACCTGCAATGCTGACGGCGCACAGACACACACCACTAACACTTGAGAGCCTGGCAATATGGTTTTGCAGCTGTCAGCATGATGAATGGATGTTATGTTTTATTTCCTGCTTTATCAAATACTAATTATGTGTATGATAATTCTAAGCATCGTGGTTACTTTTGGCTCATTTGTTTATCACTCTCTAGAGACATAATGGGGCATTTCTGTCCCCCCCACTCCCATTCTTGAAATTCTGCTTTAATTGCTTCTCTTTGGCTTTTGCTTAAGGTTCCCTGCTCCGAAAGGGTCAGTGTATTGATCCTGCACTTTGATAAGGTCAGCGGAGATCAGCTGTGACATTTGGAAGAGATTTGCTCCTCCCTTAATGGGCTTAGTCATCAAAGAGTTTTACAGGGGACAGGGCAAAGGAGAGATTGAATTTCAACTCTTACTTATGTTGATTTCGGCAGTCCTGCAAGGCTCTGAATAGCAGTATCACTTGGGAGACTAGAGCATCCCATGTAGGGGTTACGAACTCTGCACATGACACCGACCATCGTAACCAAACTTCATTGAACCTCGGTGTCGCTGACCCACGGTACAGCAGATGCTGTCCTGGTCACTGGGTGAGGTGGCACCAACTGAGCCCAAAGGGTGCAGAGATAGGTGACCCCTGCTCTCCACTTTTGGCACATCTGCAAACCCTGGGCTGTGCCTCCAGCCACAGCTAATGTCTGATGATTCAGAGGAAGGTGAGAAAGAGAAATAAAAAAAGTAGTAGGCAACATCTGTCCGGCCAAATGAGGAGTAAAATAAATAAATGAATTCCTTCCTTGTGTCTGCAGCCAGCTGAGGTCTTGGGGAATGAGACTGGACTTCAGCTACTGTCTGAATGAGGAGCTCCGAGGCCGAGCAGCAGATAACGCAGAATTTCCTGTTCTTGTCATGGCTGAGGGGAGAAGGAAGGGAGCAGGGGCATGGAGCTGTGCCCTGCGCCATCCAGCCCCGCTCCCTCTCAGCCTGAGCTTTGGACTTTCTCCCAGGAGCTGGATTAAAGCCTAGCTGTCCAAAAGTTATCTGCTCCTAGGCTAAAGATGTCAAAGGAGGAGGGTCCACGCCCTCGCGAGGTCCTCCAGTGTTCGGGTTCCCTCCCTGCTGGGAAATTGCACTGTAATTTGGGATTTATCTGACCAGAACTTCCAGGCATTGAATCTCGCCATGTCTTTGTCAAAGCCTCGGAAGTCCCCTGCAGCCCAGCGTATTTCCATGTTTAAGATGCCTAGACATCTTGTGATCTCTTGAGCAACTCTTGGATAAACTGAACAAGCTAAGCTGAGTTAGGCATTTTTCCAGCTCTCAGCCATGTGTCTGGCCTCTGTTTGAACACTCTCTGGTGTCTTCTCCCTCCGTGGACACCAGGGGCTAGGGCACAGTCTGTGAGGGGAGCAGGCAGCAAGAGAAGGCTGGTTGCACAAACTGGTTGCCTCTTCACAGAATCACAGAATCACAGAATTCTAGGGTTGGAAGGGACCTCGAAGGATCATCCAGTCCAACCCCCCTGCCAGAGCAGGGTCACCTAGAGTCCATCACACAGGAACGCATCCAGGCGGGGTTTGAATGTCTCCAGTGAAGGAGACTCCACAGCCTCTCTGGGCAGCCTGGTCCAGTGCTCTGGCACTCGCACAGTGAAAAAGTTTTTCCTGATATTCACATGGAACCTCCTGTGCTCCAGTTTGCATCCATTGCCCCTTGTCCTATCATTGGTCAGCACTGTAAAAAGCTTGGCTCCATCGTCCTGACCCTCACCCTTTACATATTTGTAAACATGGATGAAGTCACCCCTCTTCAGCAGCCTTGTTGTCACTCTTGAGTCCTGCTTGGCCAGTCCCCAAGGCAGCATCTTCACAGGGTCAACTGGTGCTGCGCCCAGTCCTACAGCATCCTACGTTAACCTCCCATGATCCAACAGGCACGCTTGCCCGTAGACCAACAGCTCTCCTGGAAGGGGATGTGTTGATGTCCCCTGCCTCCACATGGCTCATGTGGTTGNAGTCACCCCTCTTCAGCAGCCTTGTTGTCACTCTTGAGTCCTGCTTGGCCAGTCCCCAAGGCAGCATCTTCACAGGGTCAACTGGTGCTGCGCCCAGTCCTACAGCATCCTACGTTAACCTCCCATGATCCAACAGGCACGCTTGCCCGTAGACCAACAGCTCTCCTGGAAGGGGATGTGTTGATGTCCCCTGCCTCCACATGGCTCATGTGGTTGCTGGAGAAGGGATAGTTGTTTTTCTGCTGAAGACATCCCTGCATCTCCTGGCAAAGCTCTGTAACACAGAGCTATGGTGTGCTCTGCCTGAGGGCTCTCCGAGCCTCTAGGTAAAATGTTGCGGGAGTTGTTTTTTTCATATGGAGTCATGTAAATATGGGTAAAAGAGGGGCAAAGTGGTGAGTGAGAGAGGGAGGAATTGCAAATGGGCAGGTAAAGCCCTGTTCCTGTCTCTGCTCGGTGAATATTCACTTACTGTGTGGAAAGCATCTGTAGTCCTCGCTGGGGTTGGTGCTGTCTGAGGTAATCTCTCACATTGTGAGCAGCTGTAATTTGCATTCCTCATTCCCAGAGGTGTTCTCTTGCATTTGGTTGCATCAGAATGCGTTTTTCCACAGCAGTGATGTACCCAGGCAGTGCAGATCAGGGCTGAGCAGCTTGTGGTCGAGTGACCAAGTATGGCTGAGCAAAGCAGGCTGTGTGTTACGGCATCCACTTCATCCACATACGGATGTTTATCCTCTTCAATCCATGCTCGGTCACACAGATCAAGGGACCCTCCATCAGGGGTAGACTCTATTGACACCTGATAGGACAGGGTGACAAAAATGTGTTTAGTGGCTCTATAACGGGCCATGAGTTCTGCCCCTTGTATCTGATCTCATTTAGCCTACTCTATAACCTGCCCTGTTCTCATCATTCCTTATTACGTGACCTCTCTTTCTGCTGTCTATAAACGTTCCCAGCAAAGGGTATCACTCCAGCAAATGGGGGATGAGATGCCAAATGATGTGGACAGAGAGCAGAGCATTGGCATCGATCTAAACTGCCCGGAGGTCCCTGCCATTTTGAGAGCAAAATCTTTCTGGGTGTTTTCAGGCTAAGAAGTGAGGCAATAAAGTTTTCAGGATATCCCAGGCAATGGCAGAGCAATTTAGTCAGGCTCTCTTATCAGATTCTCTTTGTCTCACTTATCTTTCCCTTCTCTTCTCCATCGGGGTAGGAAATGCCTTCTCTAAAGGCTTGGTTGCACATTGCTGTGATGGGCAGCTGCAGCCTTTAGCAGGGTATGAAGATATGGGACTAGGAAGTAACTAAAAATTCAGCTGCTCAATGAAACATCTGGCCTCCAGGTCCTCCCCAGCTCCAGTCCTGCACACCCTCGTGCCTCGGGGCTCTCCGTCAGGCTCCCCAGGATGGGAAAGACATGTTTCTTGCCAGTCCTATGCACACAGGCTTCTCCTCCATGGAGGATTTCTAAGGTACCAGTCTCTGAAATGCTTCTGGCTGCTGCTCTTCTTGGCAGCTCCTGGGAGACATCGGTCAACTTGAGCCTGCAGAGAGAGGCTAAGGGTAGGTCACTTATTAAAAAGTCATTTTAATTAACTTTTTCTCACCTGGGTGTGTATTATCTTGAGGAACAGAACAGCGTTGGGTGTTCTGGCTGTGGTGCCAGCCCTAGCCCTGCAGATCCTGGGTAGCTCAGGTGAAGTAGGGCAATGTGAGAGAGCAGGATCAAGAGGAAGATTCCTGCAAGCTGGGACATCACTGGACCATGCAGACAGATTATGGTTTGTGCCATACTCAGGTTAATGCTTTGCAAACACAATTTCCAGGCGTGAAGTGATAGCTCCAATAATGTTTAAATTTAAAGACTGGGGATGAGATCCTTAGGCCTTGGAGTGGATGGAGCAGAGCAGTGGACTCCTCAGAAGTGGACCTGAGATTTACAGGTGCCTTGTTTCTAGTTCTGTCTGAGACTTTGGGTGAGTTAGAACAGTCACGGGGCTCCTACGGTTCAGAGTTTGAGGTACCTTGGTATTGCCAAGATGAGGGGTGCTGTGATGATACCCCGAGTCCTCTTGAGGACCTTCCTGCACGCTCCTGAATGCTGTGGCATGCTGTGGGCTGCACTGGCAGTGGAGCTGCAGTGAACAAGGTGCAAGATGGGACTTGAATGCCTTGGGCAGCTGGTTTGGCTCGGGGCTCAGTGTTGATGGGACTGTTAACATCCCTCTGCCAAAAACCATCCATGGGCAGGCAGCTGAGATCTCCTGCTTTTCCCTTCCTTTCACTCTACTGCTCCCGTTAAGCTCTCCTCACTGCACTCACCCTAATGGTCCCTCTCTCCGTTTATGTCCTTCAAACTCTTCCCTTTAAACACTTAGTCATCACTTAGCTAAACTGCTATACACAAATATAGCTCTTTTGATCTTCCTACGTAAATCAATACCTCCTGCCCTTTAATCTTTGTAGTGGCTTTCTCCAAGCTCTCTCCAATTTACTATCTGTCTTTGAAACTGAGTTGTCTTTTGGGCCTGATTCTCCACAATTTCAGATTTCCTGAAGCCCCCTTGCTACCTGCCCACAGCAGGAGTGCATGGTAGCTCCTTGCCACCTCCACTTACCTTCAGGTGGCACAGAGGTGGGTACAGAGCATCCCTTGTCCCCTGGGACTGGCATGGCTCTTCACAAGCAGCCTCAGCCTGTGCTGGAAGTGGACCATAACACAGACCAAGCTCATGCTTCCAAGGCAGGTCTTACAGGACACTGAAAGCCAAGGCACAGCCTCAGTGCTGCTGGGCCATCTTGGGGTGAGGGACACTGGCCCCACTTGGGTTATAGGAGGGAGTTTCTGCAGTAGTTGTTGGCTGTAGAGATGGATCCCACGTTCCCTGCAACAATACAGCAAATATGTGGAGTAGGTACAGGCAAGCCTGAGAGGAGCGGAGGGAAATGAGGTACAAGGAGCAGTTATTTGTCCCCTCAGAGTGGGCAATGTGGGCATCCCTTCCTGAGAGAGGCAGCTAACCCTGCCTGGCCACTGCTGGGGCTTCTTCAGCCGCGGGCAGTGGGGTTGCAGCGTGGGCTTAGCAAGAAGCTGAGCCTGGGCCACCCATCCCAGGTGCAGGGGGGGTGAGAGGCACTTGTCATCGCCGTGGCAGGGAGGGTTTGCCTCCTGTCAGCTGCTCGGCTGGAGCCAGGGCAGCCCCAGGAGTGTCCTGCTGGTGTGCGGTGGGAGGGAACCTGCCTTGATTTAACGCAGATGTTGGACACTGAGCACAGCTCACGCTTCATCCCAAGTGTTCAGCCTGTTGGTTATGTTACATTGGGTAAATAAAGCTGTCACTGAAATGGGCTTGAGCATGTGACCGTGGCTTTAGGGCAAGAATTAAGGCTCTCTGTAGGTCTTGAAGAGACCGTTGTGCAGCTCCTCCCCCTCTCCCTGCCCTGACTGTTACCTCCAGTTACCTTGGGACCATTCCACCCCTGGACTGGGAATGCTGGGAGTCATTTAAAGCCATTACGGTAAAGTCTTTTTTTTTTCCCTTATCAAATGTAAGGTTTATAATAGCAATAAACCCCTTATTTTAACATCTCGTTATGGGTCAAATAAAAGCTGGTCAGAGCATAAGACACAATCTCCCCACTGTGTTCATCCCCACAGGATAAATGTAGTAGTGCTGCCATGGGCCATATAGCTTAATTAGTCACTATTCTCTGCTGTTCCTAAAAGGGAAAAAAACCCACCAAAAAAAACCTTTGCAAAGCCTAGGCAGGCTGTCTGTGTCATATTTCCTGTGTTCTTAGAGGTGTTAATGAATTCATTAATCACTTAATGGCAAGGAGGGTCTTTCGGGACCAGCATCACAATTTACTGCTCCCAGGAGGCAGACTCTCTCTGTCACTGATCTAAAGTTTCAGCTCTGCTAATTTGTGCCAGCAGAGCCGCCGAGCTTCTGCCTGCAGTCCTCAGAGCTCACGCCAGCCTCCAAGCGTGGTGGCCACGGGAGCATCGCAGCGGCGTACGGAGCCGCGGGGGCTGTGTTCTCTGGGTGAGGGCTCGCGAGGAATAATGTTCTGGCTCTGGGAAGTTCAGAGGCTGAATGGGGCAAAGGAAGCATCTCCCCACCCTCACGGTATTGTTGCTTGCTTTTTTTTTGCTTTTTTTTTTGGATTTCCCTTGGGATAGGCTTCCTGAAAACCTACTGCAGGAGCTCCTCAGGTTCAACCTTGCTGACTTAGAGGAAACGTAAGGCACGGCGGTGTGGCTGTGTAATCTGGCCTGGGACTGCAGGCTACGCCGTGAAGTGAGTCTGTGAATCTCTTCTCATTGAAGAACGTCGGGGTGATGTATTTTGACTGAAACTGTCAGTTCAGACGTGAATTTGGATGTTTGCATTTCTGTTCTGCAGGAAATGTTGATTATTTCAGTCTCTCGCCCTTGTTGCGGGAGAGCGGCTGGTGCCAAAGTTCCCTACAAAATGGCTCTTTTGGCTTATTTCTAATCCCACGGCAGCTCAGGGAGAGGAGGACATGAACAGAGCGCTCCTCCCTGCTAATTCCCTTCCACCAGCCTGTCATCACTTCACAATTGCACCTTTAAAGGTTTTTTTTTTCTCCCTGCTTTTCTGTTCTCCTGTTTAACTTCTGCTCTGATTCCTCTTCCCATCTTTCCTCTCAGTCTGTTCCTCTTCCAGACTGAGAGCCAAGGGACACAAAGTACGTAAGATGAGGGGTAGCAAAGCCCGTGGACTGTGGCTGTCTGCATGCAGGTGTTTGCTCCCCATCCCTGGTACTCTCCTGGGATTCATTCCCCACAGTCGTGTCCTTGGCTCGCAGTTATCACAGGGATGCGTGAGACGAAAAGCAGGAGAGAAGCTACACATCGGACTGAAGAGGGGAGAAAGGAGGCAGGGAAAGCAGAGATACAAAACCACTTCATTGTAGAAAACACAAAAGGGAGGCAATTTCAATAAATGCCAGATGGTCAAAATTAACCAGAGACATGTAGAGCCCTACATGTCCAACTGTTTGCTTTGGCAAGGATCCTTCAGCTTTTTAAATGAGAATCTCCCAGGCGCCCTCTTCTTCTGCTTGGCTTTCCTCATCCCCTTCGCTTGTCCTCCAGATCCCTATTCTTACTCTAACCCTTCTTCTTCTCCTTTTGACCTCTTTCCTGGCCTCTCATCTCCTACTGTTGCCCATGGTTCGTGTTGCACCTCAAATGCTGCCTTATGTCAGAGCAAAGGTGGACCCATGCATGGCAACCAGCATTCTTCCACCACCAAGAGCTGTCCCCATCCAATTGCAGGCTTGTTGAACGTGGTGGCCAAGCAGAGGGCATGTGTCCTGCTGGGCTATCGGGATGGTACCTGCATGTGGCGGTTGCAGGCATGAGAAGACCACTGCCAGCACAGTAGGTTTGGAGCACACCAGCTCTGGGGTTGTCCTTCCTGTGACCAGTAGCTTCTTGCTCCCCTCCCTGGGGGCTTGGGTCAGCCTTTATTTTGTTGTTTTGGCTGGAAAGCCAGCAGGATCCCTTGCAAGCAAAGCCCCCAGCATGTGCTGCTGACCTGGTGGTTAAATTGGAGCACCACCACAGGACACATTGCTCCAGACAGTGCAGTCAGGAGGGCTCCTGTGCACCACAGGCAGGGATCCAGCTGACGACGGGCTCTTTTGTGCACGCATGTGCCCTCTGAATTCGAAACATTTATTATTCCGAATTGCCTTCTGCACATTTTACAATAATTACGACTGGTGTTTGCCTTGTTATCTCCACAGTTACTAACAAGAATGCCATCATTATTCCAGTCGTTAGCAAAATGGATGTTGTTGTCCGGAGTCGCTGGCTGTGGGACTGCTTTCAGGAGGAGGCTTGTGCTCTCCAACCTTGCTTACTCCATCTTCCTCACAGGGGGATATTGTTGTTCCCAGCAGGGTTGAACTTAAGGGGTTGAAGGGGGAATGGAGATTACACGGAGAAGAATTGGTTTGAGGTAGTGCTGCTGGGTCTCAAATTTAGGAGCAGTGAGGTTAGGGAAGCTGCTAATGGCAGCATCAATGGGAATTAGAGAACAAGCAGCCGTTCCCCTGTGCTTCTTCTGTGTTTGGTGTGTCTGAGGTCTGTTCTGGCAGTGCAGTCTGATACCTCTCCCTTTAAGTCCAATGTTGCTTGGGCCTGAAGAGATGCTTTTGCTCTGATGATGGAGATACTCTGATGATGAAGGAGGAAAGGCTGGAATTAAGCTGACAGCACTCAGCTGCTGTAAGGTGAGCCCAGCAGTGTGCAGTCCCATTGCCTGGGTGGTGGCACCCATCTCAGCAGCAGCTGGAAGCCCCAGCAGAGATTCTGAGCCCACTGGGCCTCCCTTGATAAACAAACCAAAAAAGACAGGTTGGGTAGGTTATGGTTTTCAATAAGAGTGTGTTTTTTCTGTGGCCTCCCTCCCTCCCCAAATTTGACAACCCTGAAGCATTTGGAAATTCAGTTAGATTTCCCTCATTTCAGGGGGAGGGATGTGGGAGGGAAATTGTATCCCCCAAAAAAGTTTGGTTTACTTTCACAGAATAACTTAAGTTGGAAGGGACCTTAAAGGTCATCTAGTCCAACTCCCCGCCAATGGGCAGGGACATCCCCCACTAGACCAGGTTGCTCAGGGCCCCATCTAACCTGGCTTTGAACGTTTCCAGGGGTGGGGAATCCACCACCTCCCTGGACAACCTGGTCCAGTGTTTTATCACCCTCGTGGTGAAAACCTTCTTCCTTATATCCAACCTAAATCTCCCCTTCTTCAGTTTAAAACCATTCCCCCTCGTGCTACCACAACAGGCTCTGCTAAAACGCCTGTCCCCATCTTTCTTAGAGGTCCTGTTTAGGTATTGAAAGGCAGCAATGTGGTCTCCTCGGAGCCTTCTCTTCTCCAGGCTGAACAACCCCAACTCTCAGCCTGTCTTCACAGGATAGGTGTTCAGTTCTCTCTGATCATTCTTGTGGCTCTTCTCTGGACCTGTTCCAGCAGGTCCATGTCCTCCCTGTGCCGAGGGCTCCAGAGCTGGATGCAGCACTCCAGGAGGGCTCTCAGCAGAGCAGAGCAGAGGGGCAGAATCCCCTCCCTTGATCTGCTGGTCATGGTTCTTTTGATGCAGCCCAGGACACATTTGGCCTTCTGGGCTGTGAGGGCACATTGCTGGCTCACACCCAACCTTTCATCTACCAGTACCCCCAAGGCCTTCTCAGCAGGGCTGCTTTCAATCACTTGATCCCCCAGCCAGTATTGATACTGAGAGTTGCCCTGTCCTAAGTGCAGGACCTTGCACTTCTTGTTGAACCAACCATGATACCTTCGGTGTCATGTCCTGATGAAAATGTTGAACTTTGTGTGTCAGCTCTCGCGTACACTTCTTGAAATCGATGCTCGATGGCCAAGTCACACGTTTTAAGTTGACTTAATAGATTTCATTCAAACCCAAATGATTTTTTTTCTCATTTTAGTAAAAAGGAAATCAGAAAAGGATTTCTTTATTTTCTTTCATTTTCTGAAGTCTTCGGGGAACCAGGACTGTTCAGTGTCTATCTCACTCTGAGACTCCAGAGGGAAGCTTTTATTGACTTGGAGTGTAAAGACAATATGCACAAACGCAGAGGAAAATAACAAACAAAGTTTGTTTGGGGTTTTTTCCCTGAAATATCAACCTTCTGCACCACAGTGCAAAAATTGCCATGTTCTTCCATGGTTCATTCTCACAAAGCTTGGTTTCTCGGTGTTTAAAACCTACTTACATCTTGGCAGGACAACCACGTCCTCGGTACTTTTCAACTACAGAATCACATTGGTTGTCCTTGTTTTTTATAGGAAGCTAGAGAAAAATTATTTATGGGCGTATTTTCCTCGTTTCTAAATGCAAATTATTAATTCAAGAGAAGATGTATAATTGTTTCCTGATATTAGATATTTTTAGGTGTGCTCACATCTGAATGCTAGCAGGCAGGCCTTTTTCCATTACACTTTGGAAAGAAAAACAAATTTCAATGGGATTGTATTTGCTGAATACTGATTAAAGTAACTAAACAGAATTTAGAGTTTACATGGGAAATAAGGTATAAAATATGACTTACTGAGTTAAACAATTTCCTGTATCTTAGAAGTCTATCATCATATTAAAGCATAACTATGATAAAATACAACTCGTAACACAGATGATAGAATAATGTTCCTTATAATGAAAAAGGAATTTTTTGTGTTCTACCAAACTTGGAATACAGCAGCAGAATTAATATACACATATAATGAATGCCCCAAATCTGCTACGAAACAAATCAGCTGCGTGTATATAGAATTCCCCTAACGTGAGATACTTAAAAGTTATTAAGGGTCTCCTTCAAGTCTTAAGTGAAGTCAAAAGAAAAGGTCATCTGTGCTTTCTGTGGAAGTCAGCTTGTCCCTAGAGATGATGCTACAGAGACAACATCAGGACAGTTTGGGTGATGCCATAGGCCAAATTCACAAAGGTGCCAAATTCAAGTTCTTCTGGTTTGTGACATTTAGATCTTGTTCCTTGTGGTTGCCATCAAGAAAACCTGTCCTGCCATGTTCCACCTCTCCACCATTCAATGTGTGTAACCTAAAGTGGGTCACCAAGCCCCACAGCTTGATTTCAGAGTGCTGTTGATACACAGCCCTGCCCTATCAACTCGTATGACCCCGATCCCACAGATACCATGAGCACAGAGCCTAGACGTCAGGAATCTGTTGGTGGCTGAAACTCAGATTAAGATGATGACAGTGTTAGGAGATGGGAGAAAGACAGAAACTGTGAATTACACGTGTGCCTTTGAGTGAGGGCTAAGTGGATTATGGGCTGCACCATAGAAAGGAGGATTGGCTGGAGTGAAGGCAGCAAACTGGAGTTTAGGACCAAAAATGTGCCTTTTCACGTGGACTTGAGCAGCCTTTTCTCCTGAGAAAGGCCTTGCTATTGCCCTGGATTTATTATGTTGTCTTTGGGCTGTTCTAATTCACTGGTCGGTGGAGGTCACTCAAGAAGTGGACACTGAGCCATTTGCTCACAGAATGGTGGGTTTACATTGCCAGCTTGCAATGTTGCATCTCCAGGAGCCAAACGAGATGCTTGTGTTGACTTTAAACCATCCAGCTCTGTGCATTTACCTTGTGTAGCTGTGATCGCCCACCACAGCGCAGGGCTTAGAGTGAGTCTGGGTGCTAGTGAAGAGCAGGCAGGGAGTTGTGCTTGAACATTTACTCTGGGAGGGTAAGAGAAGGCTGGTGGCCAGTTTATCATCATTTTAATATGGTCAGCTGCTGCTCAGGGAACTCTGCAGATCTTCAGCCTTCTCAAAAAGTCCTTGGCCATTGCAAGAGAGGGCAACGGTTTGAGCTGTGATAGGCTTGGAACTTCTACAAGATGAGCTTCAATTCTCTGATGATGCATTTCAGCCTTCAGAAAGCTCTAATTGATCTTTGATGCAATAAACCCAACTCCTGGATCGGGTAAATCTGTCTATAAATCCAATAATCTATCTTGGTCGATAATCCCAAGTGCTTGAAAGGAGACCGGGCTACTGTTGTGGGCAGCATTTGTCTGTCCTAGAGAGCTCTGCTGCTCTCCTGCATGGCCTGTGGTCCAGGAGCATCCGAGCAGACCCTCTGAAGGAGGTTGGACTTGGTGACTTCAGTGTCCTGTGCCAACCCAGGACCTTGCTGTTCCCACTAAAGCACGGGTTGGTAGCACTGCAGTGATCAGAAACCCAGGTCCCATCATATTGGACTCTCCATCCACCCCTGACCAGAGATGCTGCTAAGGAATTATTCTTAATTAAACAAGATAAAGAGGGTGAGAGAAGCAGAGGGATTGAAACCAGGGCTGAGTAGCTGGGAGTTGCCATTGCTATTGTTTATGCTGAGTCTCTGTGGGGGATGTTCTTCAGTTTGTCTCAGCGTGCCGAGAGTCCTTTAAGTGAGAGGCTGCAGTTTACGGAGTCAACAGATTTAAGCAGGCTACGAATATTAATTATTAATTACTCTTGGAGAGTGCCATACATTAGATTGGTGAAGTAGTTAACAGCTCTGCCTCCTCCTCCCTGCAGACACGCTCTTGCTGTCAGATTTCTCTCCCTGACTAAGACCCCAGTGCTAGAATTAGGCCAGAAACTATTTTCCAGTCGAGTGGCTTTTAATGGGCTCTCCAGACTTGTTCTTTGCATCCTGTGAGTGACTAGATACGTGGAGAGGAGAGACAGAGGGATTGATTCATACCATCAGAAGTATTAGGGTTTTAACTAAGTGGAGCTTGGTCCTGCTGGAGGTTGTATCTCGTTCTCCAGGAGCGCCCACTAATTACCCACAACACAGGGCAAGGCTCTTCCTGGGAGAAGCCCGTTTGCAGGATACGTGAGGGAAGCTTCATTTCTGATGAAAGGCACAGTGGTAGTCTTCTTTGGATCATGTCTTGTAGAGAGAGCATCTTACTGGGGGGCTCAGCATGATTCTGGGAGTCCCTTGTCCACCTCAGCTGTGGCAGAATGAATGCAGCGATGTTTTGTGTAATGAGCATGATGGTTTGGAGATGGTGGCGTGTCCTGGCTCTCTCCAGGTGTTAAGGAGGTGTTTGAGTGTTTCTCACAGCTTTTAAAGCCATTAAGGTGTCCCTGTCTGTGTGACACAGCAAGTCGTGGCTGGGGGCTGTGCTCAGTTAACGTCACCCACACCATCTTGTGGTCTGAAGTTCTGCCCACATGAAGGGACTTGCCATGGGAGCAGAGTGCCACGAGGGAAGGCACTTTGGAATGACACTGGGGGGTCTTCTGCTGAGCTCAGCCAGGACAGCTCTGCTGGCATTGGGTGTCTGTCTGAATCTGGGCTGGTGTTGTCTTACAGCAGTGGATGGAAAAGACACTCCAGAATTAGAAGTAAGCCAACAGCAAGCTGTGAGTCCTCCCTGGTGGCCTCGTTGCACACTCCACAGCCACGTGAGGAGTTCAGTCCTGCTTCCTAGCCAGTTCTCCCTTCCTTTCTTCCTTCCCCCCCTCTCCAGCCAGGCATCGCAAAGCGGTGGCCTGGCCATGGAGCTGGAGAGTGGGAGCCAAGGAAAGGGCTTCCTAAGCAAAGGACAAGACACCAACCTCTGGGGAGATCCAGATCCCCACTGATCTCCACTCTTGAACCTGCCGGGCTCATCAGCCTCCCAGGACAAGTCCCTGGCATGGTGATTTGGGATAAAGCACAGTCCTAATTACGGGAGTCACTCAGGCAGCTACAAAAAGGGCAGCAAAGAGGAGGCTCGGGAGCTCCTTCTGCAAGAGGAAGGAATATTGTGATCTGTTAGCAGCTGACTTGTTTCCAAACACCTAACACGCTTTGTTCGTGAGCTGTATTAAATAGCCTGTAGAATTTAATTCCTCTGGGAAAAAACCCCAAACAAAACAACCTCCCCACCCCCAGAGCGCAGCGATGGTGTAATTGGGCTGTGACAAAGCTGAATGCCTCCGGATCGGGAGGGGGTTGGTTGTAAGTCTGCATCCTGATCCTCTGCCGAGGCAGACGGTTTGGCAGGGGGAGTCACAGCTGGGTGATTCCAGCTCCCCCAAGCCGGGGCTTTTAGAGTGGAAACGCTGACGGACCCGCAGCCATGGCGGGCAGGACTCTCCTAATTCATTTTTAATGCCACGCTGTCTTTAACCGTGCAATTTCCTCCGGGGTGTTTGCTTTGAGATTGCGAGATAATTACATCTCAGAAACCAGGCTAATTACAGTTAACAGCCTGAAAAAGCCAAGGCCCCCATTTCCGCCCCCGTGCCCCCCGTCCTGGTTTTTCCAGCCGTGTCCCTGGTGCCCGCCCCTTGGCATCGCGGCGGCACGGCGAGGAAGTGGCTTTGGCAGGGCGCGGGGATGCCGGCTTCCCGTCCTCGCCCCGCAGAGGTGACACCCCATTGATTGGGGTTGGGTGGGGACGTGGCAGCCCCTGCCAACACTGAGATGGAGCAGTTGATAGTGGGAAGGTCATGGCTGGTGTGGAGGGGAGGAGAAGCGGCGCTCGTGGTGCCTGGTCAGGCTGTCAGTGCCCTCTGTTGGGTGGACCAGCCTGCTCTGCCGTGCACGTTGCTCCACTGAAGAAGGATGCTTCCTTCAGCCAAGTGGAGAAAAATCACAGAATGACAGAATCCTGGGGGTTGGAAGGGACCTCGAAAGCTCATCCAGTCCAACCCCCCTGCCAGAGCAGGGTCACCTAGAGTCCATCACACAGGAGGGGTTTGAATGTCTCCAGCCAAGGAGACTCCACAACCTCTCTGGGCAGCCTGGTCCAGTGCTCTGGTACTCTCACAGGAAAGAAGTTCTTCCTGAAGAACTGAAAATCCTCAATTTTGCAAGCCTCACTGTGCAGGATCTAGGTCCAACATGGTGCATGCATGCAGTTAGCTGGAGAGCATGTTGTCTCCCTCCAGCAACCCATCCATCCCCTTATCACCTTGCCATGGCATGAGCTGGGTGTTGACGAGCCCTTGGGCTGGGATTGAGGTTGGGATCTCATTGCCAGGCTTGCTGCTGTCCTGTACCACAGTGGGAGATGCTTCCCCCTCCTGTCCCTCCGCTGTTTTTTCTACATGGAACATAAGCATTTATGTTTAGTGGTGGTGGGGGTTCCAGCCCTGGTGAACTGCAGCTTCTGCAGGATAGTCAATGCTTTTGTTAGTCCAAATGGGGAAAAGAACCCTCCAAAAACAATCCCTAAACCTGCCATCGGGTGAGCTCGGAGTCTCATGAGACAGAAGCATAGTTTGCATCCAAGATGTGTCCTTGTTTCTGTCTCTATCAGCTGGTCTAATATAAGCTCCTAATGTTTCCTACAGGCCTTGCTGCCTTAATTTATGAGTTTGGTCAGGGACCAGGAGCCCACTCGGCTGTCAGAAACACAAATGGTGGGAGGGATGCTAATTTTAATGGGAACACAGTGAGAGAGAGCTGCCAGAGCTCCCTAGCAAATAGGCATGTACATTCCCCAGAAGCCCAGGGGTGGCAGGTTGTGGTCCAGGACCTTGTGGTGTTCCTGCAGGGCTTGGCTTTCCATGCCCAGGCTGCACTGGCCACAGGACGAGCTCCAGCACACTAACTGCAACGTTCTACTCAGCCCAGGCAAGTAACTCTGGAAGCTTGAAAGGCTCATCCTGCCTCAACATTGCTTTGCTCCATCATGGTATGGTTGCCAGGCTCCGTAGAGAGTGACAGTGGAGACCTTCAAAGCAGAGCAAACCCCCCTGTCTGGCAGTGTTTCTACATGATCTGCAAGGCTGGCCCCTAATTCTCACGCTCTTGAAAAATAATTCATTTTCTCCTCTGGGATTCCAGATCAGGGATTAATTTAATGATTTTTTTCCTTTCCCATTGTTTGTTTTTAATGATTAAGGTGATAGTTATAAATTGCTAACAAGTTCTGGTGGAAATGTGATCCCTGGGAACTTTTTTTACGCTGAATAAAACAACAGTGAGATTGATTTAGCGAAGCCGGTTGAGTTGCTGTGTCTTCAAAGATTATCTTGGTTCTGCATGAAAGGCCAGATTTTTGAGAAGTATTTAGGCCTAACCGAAATCAGGTGCTTAAGCACCTTCAAAATAAGAGAAGCTTCTGCCTGTAGGGAGTGATAATATTGTACGTTAAATCAGCCGGTGTATTAGACTTTACTTTTTTGGCTGGGTGATTTTTTCATGTGGATCGTTTCCCCTGGCAAAGCGCTGAGCTGGCACAGAGTGATTGGTTTATGAAAAAAACCCTTTCTCTGCTGGAAGCAGCCCGTTTCCCTGGAGGTCACTGGGGCTTACGAGGGTGATGCTCGGGTGGTGACATAGAATCATAGAATCATAGAATCATTGTGGTTGGAAGGGACATCCAGGGTCATCAAGTCCAACCTTTATCCCATCATATTCCTGACCATTAGACCATCAGACCATGGCCTCAAGTGCCTCATCAACCCATTGTTTGAACACCCCCAGGGACGGTGACTCCACCACCTCCCTGGGCAGCCCATTCCAGTGCCCAACCACCCTCTCAGGAAAGAACTTCTTCGTAACCTCCAACCTAACCTTCCCCTGATGGAACTTGAGGCCATTTCCTCTCATCCTGTCATCAGCAACTGGGGAGAAGAGACCAACACCAGCCTCACTACAACCTCCTTTTAGGTAGCTGTAGAGGGCAATAAGGACATCTCCATGGGACACTCGGCACGGGGGCATTTCGTCCCGAGCTGGTGTGGAGCCTGTGACTTTGCATGAGGCAGAGCTTGTGGGGTTGCCTTGGCTCGTTTTGCCTTGCTCTCCTGCTTAGTGTTTGCTGAGCTACAAAGCATTTACTCCTGGCAATTATTCTGATGAGGCAGAGGGTTATTTGAAAGCTGCAGACGGAGGTTTCTGGGGAAATGTCTTCAAAGGATGATCTTCTTCCGATGGAGGCTGTAATTGTTTAATGATTTTCTATATGGATTTCCACGTGAGCTGCTACAGGAGAGCCAGAGCTGGTTTGTCAGCAGAGAGCTCCTGCTCATGCTTCGCCCTCTCTTCCCCCGGCACTCAGTGGCAGGTTGGCTGGCTTCTTAGCATTATCATGGCCTTTTGATTTATATCCCTTGATTTATATCCCTTATATTCCCTTGGTTTTTGCTGCACTGTGTCAGACCCAAACCTCAGACTTGTCACCTTTTGCTCTCAGTTGAACCAGCTGAGCATGCACAAGCGTGGAGTCTCTCCTGACACACCTTGCCTCTCCGGTGTCCTCAGCCTGCACGGCCACAGGAACGCTGCTCTAACAACCAAAACTGGCTCGGGGCAGGACCTCTGAACCATCAAGTCCTGCCCTCTGCTACAAGCATCTCATCCCTCTCCTAGGCTGAAAAAAACCCCTTCATATTGCATTGGCTTTTCCCTTAATTGTTTGGACAGCGAGAAGCCTTATTCTCCTTTCTCACCTAATTTATTCATGGGTGGTTTGTGACCTTTTGCTGATGTTATCCCTTCACCTTAAACAGCACTTTCTCTTCCTTCATGTTAAACCTCCCAATACATGGAGAGAGAGCAATTTTATCACCTCTCCACCTTCATTTGCTTAGACTAACAGGCCAGGCTCTCCCAGCAAGCTGACTCTTTTATAAAAGGCCACCTTTGCTCTGCTGGTCAAGATAGCTTTCCTCTGAGCCTGTTCCAGTCTGAGCTCACAGGTTTGGGTGACCAGGATTGCCCAGGGCCTCACACGTGGTCTCACCAGTGTGCGCAGTGACCCTTGCTCCCCCCACAAAGCACATGCAGAGGCTTTATGAAGCCCCAGGGTTATGCGGGGCTCCTGCGACGTGCAGGACCACTGTGTTTGAGGGATGGGACTTTAAAAGGTTTGATCCCTTCCCCAATGAAGCCACCGTTGAAATGCCCATCGATTGCTAAGATGTGTGTCCGGGACTTAATAAGTTCTCGTTGCTCAGTGCCAGAAGTGGTGAACTCCTCCTGACATGATAAATCACCTGCCAAAGGCATTGTGTCTGAGGGAGGGCCGAGGGGAACAGGAGCTCAAAGCAGGCGATGGCAGTGGGTCCCCTCCTCCTGCCCCCTTTGCTGTGCTCAAGGAGTAAAAAGCATATTGCTGAAATCAGTTTTAAAGAGAAAAAAAAAATGAGGCAAAATTGTACACTTGGCTCCCTGATGGATGGGAGCAGAGGTTGTGCAAGGCCGAGGACTTCAAACCCCGCCTGGATGCGTTCCTGTGTGATGGACTCTAGGTGACCCTGCTCTGGCAGGGGGGTTGGACTGGATGAGCTTTCGAGGTCCCTTCCAACCCCTAGGATTCTGTGATTGTGTGATTCTGTGACTTCAGAGGCCTGGACCCTGAGCGGGCAGAGAGGTGTCGGACACAGCCAGCGCTGTGATCAGGGTCTGAGATGTTTGAGTGCAGGTGGGAACGCAGGCAGCATGGATCCTCCTCTCCAGCCATTGCGTGGGGTGTTGGGAACTGGGGTTGAGTCCCAGGGCTGGCTGGCGATCAACTAGAGATCCTGCCTGATGGAAACAGAATCCTTCTGTTTCCTGATGAGAGCCCCGTAAATACAAAGCAGATGTGAAGGTCTGGCTGAGATCAGGAAACCTTTTGTGTGCGAGGTGGAGGCGAGCGGCGACTCTGCCAGCCTGAGGAGCCCCTGTGGAGGGACAACTGGGTACCTCCGGGGCAAGAGAGAGCCAGCTCTGCGGGGGCACTGTGCCTGCTGTGAAGTGTATCCTGGCTTTCTGGGGTGGTCCTGAGTTAAATAATGCTGCACATCCTCTGCAGGGTGAGGGATGCTGCCTCTAGGATTCCATCCTCCTCAGCTCTGCGCCACTGAGGTCCCTTCTGCCGGCAGCCGCCTCCCGCGTCCCGGCACTGTGAGTTGCTAAACAAAGCAAGGGAAAATCAGGCACAAGCTGTGCAATTTGCAGATGATCCGTGTACCTGCTAGCTCGTAACAGATGTTTTCCTTCGCATGGCCATTTGTGAGCTGCTTCCTTGTCACAGTCTGTAGTAGCTGTAACGCTCGGGAGTGAGTGATATCTTACACCTGCACAGAGCAGCGTTCCCGGCTGCAACTGCCTTTGCAACTCCAGAAATCTCCCGTTAGACAGTTTTATATCCAGTGCAAACAGCAGCAAAATAAAACTGAGTCATTTTTTTGACACAGAAAAAAAAAAAACACCTAGGGGAAGGGAACTGCAGGAGCTGGATGGGATCCACGTAACTCCGCATCCTCTCCGAGGGGTGGCCAGAAGTGGGTGTTGCAAAGGGAGGTGCAGCAGAAGGCAGATCTGCCCCGTGCTAGACCTGCTCATCATCTCCAATAGCTGGAGGTTGCCTGCAATGTTAATACCACTTTCAGCAGAGATGTTGGTATTTAGCTGTAGTAACTCCAGCTATTCTTGTTATCCGCGTACGTGCCTGCTTCCTCTCTGAAATGTCACAAATTCTTGGCCACGGCAGCTTCCCGTGAAAGTTTGCTCCACGGTTTAATTATGCATTGTGCAAACGCCATGTTTCCTTCTGCAGGGCTGTGCCAGGGTGGTGTCAAACAGCACAGAAATGCCGGGTCAAATATTGCGGGGTGGCTTCCGAACAGCAAAACGTCGTCACGGCGTAACGAGCGCAAGCTCAAGGCGTGCTTGGCTTTCTGGACAGGCCTCTGGCAGATCAAAGGACTGTGGTTCTTCATCCCCCAGGCAGGTTGGCAGGTGCATGGGAATACAATAGCTTCCGTTGGGTTACCCACAAAGGGCAGGGGGGTCTGTCTCAGAAAGGCTGTTGTTGTTTTCCTGGCTCCTTGCGAGCTCTCCCAGCGGTCTGCCAGGCTGGGATTGCAGGTAAATGCAGCAAGAACTGAAATGAGCTAAGGGTCTTGTGCAGAACAGACATATTTTGCAGAGAGCTTTTTGCCTGGGATGTGACATTCTCTAAGATAACCGAGATTCTTTCAGTAGCTTGAGGCTTGAGTGTGCAGGGGTGGAGGGATGGGGGCACCTCTGTGATGGGAGAAGGATGCTCTGGCCAGTGCTTGGCCTACTATGCTGGGTGGCCATGCTTCCTGAAATGCCCTTCTTGTCCACTCTGGAGGTAAGATAATGCTAAACCACAGGGATGGTTCTTGAAATTTGTTCCTGGGCACATTTTGCACCCAATTCCTATGTGAGCTCTCTCCTGCAGAGCTCTCTGGGAGCCTGGATTCCCCACGGGCACTGCTGGAGCGTGCTGCTGTCTTTTGGGAACGGCTCCCTGCCATCTGCTGTGGAGCTGGGCAGCAGGGGACCAGGACAGGTTTGAGTGAGGTACCTCCAGGCACATCTGTATAGCCTCCTCCAGAACAGCAGCATCAGGCCTCTTGCAGTAGCTAAGAAACCTGTGTTGCATGGCCGAGGCTTGCTGTTCTGCCATCCAGCCCCTCTCCCCTACAGCATGAGCTTGGCTTCATTGGGACTTTTGAAAACTGGCTGGGCAAAATGGGTATGTGCAGTCTCCAGCTCAATGCCTCTTCTTCACTCTGCAGTGTGAACCGGTCTGCTGTCACAAGAAGATCAAGGAGGTTTGGTCAAGAAGATCAAGGAGGTTTCAGGTGTCCCCTGCCTTTTGGGAAGAGTCAGGGTGAGTGAGGTGGGTTTGGGGGTGAAGTTTGGGCTGGGGTGAGGAGCAGTGCTGGCTGGGGGGATGCCTGATGTGGCAGGAGCTGCCATTACAGGGGCCTCACTTGAGGCATCTGTGCTTTGGAGAGAACAGACCTCCAAGGCAGGACAAAAAAGAGGAGGGAATGGGAAAGCATGGAGTATCCCATGTCATGGATGAAAGGCAAACAGGATTTTTTTCAAAAAGCTGAGACAAAATAGAAGCCAAAAAGTTTCCTCTGAGATGTAGCACTAAACAAGGGGATCATCCCAGTCAGCTCGGATCTCCTGGCCATCTTATCTGAAGGTGCCCAAAGTCTGTTACTGTTTTAACCTGGAAACCTGGGACGAGGTCAGGGAGAAGGGGGGACTTCGCCCTGGTCCCTGGCTCTGCCAGCGTGACCCTCTTTTGCTCTGTGTGCAGGGGGAAATTTGTCTTCCCTTCCCTCTCCTGTTGTCAAATCCATGCCCAGCTAACTGACAAATCCATCTCTTCAGAGATCAATTACAGTGTCTGGCTGCGAAGCCTGGAAATCCAATTAACTCCCAAATATTTTTTTTCTGTTTTAAAGAAAAAAAAAAAGGGGGAGGGGAGAGGGAGAGACAAAGAGAGAGAAGCACATCGAGGCGAGGGCATAAATCACCTCGAAAATGTTCCAAACATTAAAATAAACAACGATGGATTTCAAGTTCATTTGTCTCTTTTTGAGATTCTGTCACTGATTTATTTTACTGCTCTGTCTGAGCCTCATTTTTGCCTTTGCTCTTGTCTGGGGTCCATCCCTGTCTCTGGAGTAGAGTCCCAGGGACGGATGCCTCCTGCGTGATGCCAGGGTGCACTGCCCACCTTGGGCACCCTCCCTCCTGCAGGGCTGGGGTGCATTCACCTGAGGTTTTAAGAGGTCAAACTGTCCCCTCCCCATCATGTAGGGAACTTGGGGACTGATGAAAATGGATGCACAGCAGTACCCAGGTCTGAACGGGCTGGTGGTTTGGATGAGGAGTGTGACCCACCAGACTCCCTAGGAGGAAATAACTCTGCTTCTCTGACTTTTTGTAGCCACCCAGAACTAGCTGCTGAAATTAGACCTCTTCATCTCATGTCCTTGATCTTTTAAGGGTCTCACTCCGTTTGACCAGCTCTGCCTTGTCCTCAGGCCTCCACATGGCTTAAAGGAGACTCTTCTCAAGAGAGTGAAATGGTGTCCATGTGGAAACACACCATGTCCGCTGAAGTGCCTGAAGGTGAGCAGGGCCCAGGTGTGTCTCAGGCTGGTGGTCTCACAGAGATATTTATGGATAGAAGGCCTGGGAAATATTGCAAGAAATTTAAGGGAAACAGTTAAGGGCTGACATATTTGTGATGTTTCTGGCTTTGGAAAATGGCCAACCGAGGGTCTGGGAAGTCATCAGTGATACAGCTGCCTATCAAAACAAGGGGGTATAAGTGGTAGTGGAGTCAGAAGAAGTATCTTTGCCTGAATAAGAGGAATTTCTGTCTGTCAAATGCCCACTATTTGGCAGAAGACATTATAGGGTAGGAAAGCAGGCACCTAACCCTGGTGGTTGGTGATGGTGACAGGTACTGAGCACCTGTACAGTAGCTGCAGATATGGTGTAGCATCCTTGAGGGGCTGGTGCCCGTCTGGAGTGGCAGCAAGCTGGGGAGAATACCCTGGGACACCCCAAACAGGGACGTGTCAGCCCTGGTCTCTGGGGCTGGAGAACCTCTCTCTTGCTCAGACAACAGGGATTTGAACCTGAAGCATCTGTGCTGCTGTCTGTAGTCCCTGTCCCCCTCCTCCAGGAAGCTTTAGTTTGCATTCCAGAGGAGAATGAATAATCCTTGGGGGTTGTTGTGAAGAGGGATTGTCACCCTTCCTTTAGCTCTATCAGAAAGTCTTGAAGAGGCAGTTAACAAATAACCTTCCCTTGGGATAAATTAGCTCCCAATCCCAATTGAATAGCTGCTCATTTTGAGATGTCCTTGTTACCTTGTGTGAGTGGCTGATCTTCCTTTGAATCCTGCTGTGTTTTCAGACCCCGTGATTGCTGCGAGCAATCACGAGCTCCACATTCACAGCTCATGCACTGATTGCACCGAGCAGTCCCAACACAACCTTTTGTGAAAAGTTTAGAGAAGTTGAGCTCCGTGCTATGCTGGCAGAAAGCCACACGGATCTCACTCCACCACGTCGTCTGGTGACTGACTCTTCAGATGAGGGCTGGTCTGCAGGAGATGGTGTGCAGAGGAGATCTGTGCCTCAGAGCCCAGCTTTAGAAGGAAAATCTTGTCAGCATTGTCAAGGAAACCCGGTCACAGCGCAGAGTTGTCCAACAGCCTCCAGGCAGCCTGGAGCGAAGGCTCTGAGATGTGCAAATAGTAATCCAAGTGCCTATTTTTTATTATTGTTTTCTCCAGCCCGACATGGTTGCAGAATGGCATCGGGATGGCTCCAAAAACACCAGAACCACCTGCAGCAGAAAGAAAACCTCCTGCTGTGTCATCTTGCCCAGACCTTCCAGCGAGACAGCCTTTCCCAACTGTTGAGGACCACCTCTCCTGTACCAAAGGCATTGCTGCTGTCTGCAAAGAGTAAATCATGCTTATTAACAAGCCTCTCCAAGAGCAACAAACTGAAACATGCAGTCTTGCACAGATGCTCTAATACAGATCCTTGGCTTGCAGAACCGGTGTGAGATTCCTACTTCTGCTCACATCAATGGCAACTGTACTAGAAGGTATCTTGTGTCGATTAAAAATCTCTCTAATCAAGTACTGGCAGGGGAGGTGTTCAAAACATTTGAAGAATGACTTGGAAAAGCTGCTGCTTGGCTGTGAGTGAATTCATCCAGAGACTGGCCCACTGGACTGGTGTGCGATACCAAATCTCCGCTCCCCTTTTATTTCCAAAGCTGCCAATGAACTGCAGTGGTGGCTATCAAGAGAAATCTCTGTCCGACAGGATGGAGCAGTCTATGGTCAGTTCTTCTGTGGGAGATACTGCCCTGAGAAACCTTTGTTTCGGACAAAACCCATTACTCAATTCATCAATCCCTGGTTACACTTCAGATTCCTATATCCCGAATCCATGGGATAGATTAGCTAGCTTAATTTGAAATGTGAAATTAGGCTGGAAATCATTGCTGTGCAAATTGTGTAGAGGGTTTTTTTTTTCTGTTTTTGGACTTCAAAAGAATAAATAAAATCTGTTCTGGTAGCTCCCAGTGAGGAGTGTACTTCTTTGGAGAAAGGCAAAAAAAAACTCCTCCCAATATTTTATTCAACCAAGAGTGAAGCATTTGGGTTTGGGGGAATTCAGCAAATTTTCTTACTCCTCAAAATAGGTCAACTTTGAAATAGAAAATGTCACGTTGAAACAGAAAGTTGGGTAGAAATGTTTAGAAAACGTAATATTATATATACATATATTTGGAAGTTTAACAAGCTTGTGAATGGAAGGAAAGCATCCAGGCTCCTTATAATTCAATTAGGCTTAGATTTAGGACTGGTTTTCACTCTCTGTAAACTGCGTTTCTTTTTCATTTAGAACAATCTCCTTCCTCCATCAAAGCCCCTTCTCCTAGCTATAGCTGGAAATATATAGCTATAATATAGTTGGAATGGCTATAGCTATACTGTGTCAGCTAACTGCTGTATTTCTCTTTTCCCAAGGCTCTCCAGGCGTGTTCACTTGGGAGTATTGGCATTTGGGATCGAGGTATGGAAAACCAGGGGGGGTGCTGCTGGAACTGTTATCAGGGAAATTGATTCCAGCAACTCTCCTGCAGGACCTCTCAAGGTTTTTGTCTTTATTCCCCCACTCTCCTGCAAATCTCCTATTTTCATTATAAAAAGTCTTGCACTATTTTTGGTGGCTTTTCCGTGTTCCTTCACTGTCTCTCTTCACAGGATCGGTTATGTATGTGTAAGTAGTAAGTTAGTTTCCATTCTCACTCTAGGGGGTTGGCTTCCAAACTGTTTATTGAGCAATAAAAAGAGAAAATTACAAGCCATTGCCCAGGGATAACGTGCTAATAATTTTATGACTGGACAAACGGTTGGAACAGCCCACAAACAGTGGTAAGCAGGAAGCCTGGTATCTACTGCCACCAGAGCCACCCTCGAGGAGATAAAACCTCACGGCTAGTAATCAAAGCTGAGGCAACAACTGTGAGCTATTAAAAATTACTTTGGGGATGGGTAGTAGGAGGATGATTGTTATGACTTTCAGAGTAAAAGTGCCAGATAAGCATTTTGGAAGGTGTTTAGAAGTTAGTTCTACATGGAGTGAATGTAATGGACCACCATGGCTGCTCACGCTCTGGTCCACACAACCCACAGCTGCTGGGCTGGAGGCTGGGGATTCCTGGAAAAACAGAGATTAAAGGGTGTTAATGCTTTCAAACAAACATGAATCATCCCAGAGATGACAAGGGGTTTAAGTTTCTTGAGATGTTGTCTTATTCCATGCATTTGAGCGCACTGAGCAGCGTCCCAGCTCTGATGCTGCAGAGCACAGAGCCAGGACCTGCTGCTGCAGGGTGGCCAAGCAGGTTGCACCCAGCTGTATCATAATATGCCCCATCCCTCTCACCCCACAACCTGTGGCTTTAATTATTTCTAAGCACCCATATCTGCAGCTGGTTTTGTTCCCATCCAGTAAATCCTCCAGCTCCTTGGAGATGCCCGATGAACCCCTGGCCTCTGTGATTCTGTGGGTACAAGAAGAGCTATGGGCTAATTGTAAAGTGTGCCTCTGACCACCAAACGTGGTCAACTGCTGCCATCTAAATGGTCCCATTCAATTGCCAAAGACAGAACTGTTCAGCTTGCCTATCCTAAACCGTTCTGAGAAGATGTGCCCCATTCACCACCTCTGGGAGGATTCCCTAATCCTTCTTGGGGGCAGAACATCGTATCTGCGCTATCTTCTCTCCACTGATGTGGAGTTCATTGAAAGGTTGGTTGAGGAAGGCCCTTGAGAGATGTCACTCTCTGCCCATCTCCCATGAGCTGTGCCTCTTCCAAACCAGCAGCAGATCCAGCTCCTGCAGCGGGCAGGAAGCCACGTAACTGGGAGTAGCTGGGAGCAGCTGCCAAGACCTCACATTTGTATGTTAGCGATGCAGATAGAATCTCATAAACCAGTCTCCATCCTGCTTTACTGCTGATTTAATGATCGGAGGAAGAACTTGACTGTTTATTAAAACATTAGACAGTAAAGTTTAACAATAGACAGTAAAGGGTTTTGTTTTTCCATCCTTCTGATTGTTAAAGCAACAACGCATTGGGCTGCTCCCAACCTCCGAATCCAGAACCGCAGCACGGGGTTGAGATGTGACTGGGCAGGATGAAGAAGTTGGCATCGCCGCTTCCGTGCGTGGCAAATCCAACATCTGAAGAAGGGCAGGGCCTCAGCCCTAATTGGGCTGCCTCCCCAGGCTGGCTCGCTCCTGGCCGCGGGGATGGAGCTGCACAGATGTCTCTCAAGCCCTCTGTTGTTGCTGATCAGCAGCACAAAGCTTGCCAAAGGTATTTGCTTCCTCACCCGTTCTCCTTCCTCCCTGGCAGAAGGCGTCTCTTCTAAGAGGCCCTGGTGGGAGCCAGGTTCTCCAGCATGTTGCACAGATCTGGAGGATGGACAATCTCTGCCAGCTCTTCTATCCTTGTAGCAGCCTAAGCTGGTTCAGGCCCAGAGCCCATGTGATCGCTGGGTGTAAAAATGCGTTCAGGCATCCACTTGTGCAGGTTGGCATCTAGTTCTGAGCTGTCAAAGTGGCTCCTTAAGGTTGAGGGGTGTTTTTTGCTATTTCCATGGGCTGTGAGGTTCTCTCTTGACATCGCCTGGTTCCTCTGCTGAGCTGGTTGGCCTGGCTTCTCCTAGGGTCAGAGGAGAAAGACAGGACTTCTAGGATCACTCATTCTGCCAAGGAGAGTTCAGTCAGCCTCCAGAGGGGTTGACCTCTCTCCACAGATTGTAGTGGCACTCTGGATGAGTTTTTTTGGATATCTGACATGTAGACAGACTAATGTCTGCAGGCACAAATCTTGCTTCAGACCCTAAAACACAGTGTGTCCCTCAGCATCCACCTCCTTGGGCTCCCTTGATTAACCCTGACTGCAAGCAGGGCAGCCCTGCCGAGGGATGATGGGCTTCCTCCACCTTACTAAGTTCTTTGAGTCCTGGGAAAGCCCAGAGCAAGTTACCTTCTAGCTCAAGTCTCAGTCCTGGTAGAGGTTCCCATCCAGTGGGTGTCTGGTGGATCATATAGGAGGGTCAGTGGTTCAGAGGTAGGAGAAGCTTCTACTCTCCTCTGGTGCTGCAGTAGGATGTGAAATCCAAGTGCTGCTGGAGGGCAGGCTGGTGGGTGAGGAGCTGGTTCATCAGGGAGCTTTAGCCAATGGACCAGACCTCAAATGTGAGAGCAGGATAAGATGTGCCTTTGCTAGGCTTGAGGGGCAAGAGCAGGTGTGCACGTGCACCAGGATGAAAAGGAGAGGGTTGGTTGCTCATGGTGCTGGCATAAAGCAGTATTTGCATGAGTTCAGAACATTTTGGGCATCGAGCTGCTTTTCTGAGTCCTCCAAAATAGCTTGCAAAAACTTAGTTGCCATGGGATAGGAGTGAAGGTGATGTGAGCCAACAGCCTTCTCCAATAGAGGCTGAGAAACAGCAATCCCCTTGCACTGTGGGCAGGGATCACACATGAAGTCCTCCAGGGAGCTGTGGCAGGGCTTTTGCTGTCCTATCCACAACCATCTGGAAAGGAGAGCAGAGAGGAAAACAGGATTTGCAAGGACGCGGCGTTATTCTGCAGAGTGCCAGCAAAAGCTGCCTGTGAAGAAGCACAGAAGGGTTGTGGTGTGCCCATGGCTACGTGATGCCAGGGCAGAGGAGATTCATTACTGGTAACTGCACATGGAGGATAATCAACAGCAGCTATACCTACAGAGGGATGGTCTAAGTGAGCCATTACCCCTCTGGAGAGAGATTGGAGAGGCATTGCAGGCCATTTCTGGAGGTGCCAGCAGTGATCACAAAGGCAAGGGCAATGTGAGGAGTTACAGAGGAAGAAATGGAGGATAAACCAGAGCCTGATGTTACCTGACCCCATGGTTCTTGGATACCATGTGTACTTCTTGTGTCCCTGTCTCAGGGGGTCAGGCACAAGGGAAGATCTGAAAGGAAACCAGAGCTACCTGTTGTAGCAGCAACACCTCAAGTGTCCAGGAGACCTTGATCTGAAGAGGACTGCAGCAGCAAGCAAGAGGAAGAAAGTCATGGGTGGCTTGGAGGAGGTGGACGTGGAGCTGGTTGGACCTTTGCTCTGGCCAGGTCTGATGCTCTAGAGACCCCAGCCTTGGCTCTCTGTATGTGGCAGTTAGGAGTGCTGAACTGTGCCAGCATCCAAAAAACAGAGCAATGAGGGGACACCAGTAAGAAGTGGCATGTCTGATGGGAGCCCTGCTGCCTGTGGGACAGCCAGCCCCATGTTGTCCCCTGTCCTTGTCCTGGCCATTGCCCGTCAGCCTCTCTTGCTTGGTAGGGTTGCAAGCCAAGTAGCAGGAAGGTGCCATTCTTCAGTGACAACCTTCAGCCCTAGAAGACTGAAATGGACTCACCCTGCCTGCTCAGCCCTGGAACATCTCCGTACATCCCAGGATTAAATCCTGGCCCCAGTGAAAACAAACGAGCATTTGCTGGTGGAGTCCAGCGAGCCAGAATTGAATTCCCAGTTTTAAGATCAGCTGTGATGCATCACTGGTCTTCTCAGCCTCTGAATGCTCCAGTGAGATGGGCAGCACTTTGGGCGGGCCATGGGCAGGATTGCTGGCAAATCCCTGGGTCGGGAGGGAACCTGGGGAGCCTGGACGGGGCAGAGTGGAGCTGCAGAGCTGGGGTTGCTTCTGGTTGTGCCGAAAATGCTTGGTAGCAGGCCAAGCCACGTGTTTTTGAAGCACCAGAATGCTGTTGGTGTACGTCTGTTGGAGCATCCCCTGGCTGGAATGGCTGTGCATATATATTTATACACGTGTACACACACACTTGCCACCCCATGCACCAAAAGACAGACATTTCCTCAGCCTGCATCCTTCTGCAAATTGCAAAAACACAGGCAAAAGAATAAGATTGAGCCCCTCATTATTGCTAAGTCATCAGAAACGAATGTTACAGCTACCGGGCATCTCTTCCCTGACCTATCCCCACTTCCAAATCCGAGTTTAATGTTTCTTTCTGTAGCTCTTTACATTCTATTATTTATAAGAAACAATATTCAGTCCTCCCTTGACAGTATTTGCAGGGCTGCAGGAAGCAGTGCGGCAGAAAGGTGGTAGAACAATTTTGGTTATGTTTCCATAGCTACCTAGCTGCTAAATGTGGTTTATTCCATTTTAAAGTCAGCCAACACACACACACACACACACAGGCACACACGTTCCCTCACACACGCAGGCACTCACAAATCACCAAATGAGGTACACTCAGCCTAATCCTGCTGCAGCCTGCTTTTCCTGAGATTTGTGTATTTAAAAGGTACTTGCTGCATAAATAAACGGCAGGGCAGCGTTCTCGTTGGATATGGCAGGGTGATAAACATATTGTTTCTTTCTCGCTCTCCCCCCCGACGTGTGTGTTCCAGTCGGTCCCTGTAATATTATTAGGGATATTTTTACCCAGCCGCGCTGCGCGGAGGAGGTCGGAGGTAGGATGGTGTCCTCTCGTGGTAAGCAGCATCTCTGCAGCCTCAGAGCCGCCCTGCTCATGGGCACCCAGGAGAAGGGAAGGGGAAAACGGGGGGTTCTAGACCTGCCATGGCTTCTTCCATCCTGCTGGCTGCTGCTCCCCAACCCAGCTGCGAGGGAAAAGGTGGGACAGGCTCCATGTATGGATTTTAGCATTGACATTTGAAGTTGGAGGAAGGTAGGAAAAGGAAACCAACCCGGGTGGGAAAAGGCTTTGGAAGAAGTATTTTACAGCAGCTGCATGGGTATTCAGGGGCAAACCTCTTTGGCTGGAGCTTCCTATTCCTGTCATCACCTGCAAGATCCCGCTGATAGCGTGCAAAGAGAAGAGCACAGCCCCACAATCACTGCTGGTGCAGGGTTCTCCATGGCACACAATGTTCTGAGCCCATCACTGATTTAAGTTGAAGGAAGAAGAGAATGAGGCGTGGGGAGGGGAATGGTTGGTGCTGGCTTTCTAGAGCCAAGGAAGTTCATCCTCGGAAGTTCATCCTGGGGCAGTGTGCATGTCTGGAGAGCTGTGCTCCATCAGGGAGCATCCCTGCATTTCCTGTGGTGGGCAACAACCTGGCTTCCCCCAGCTGGAGGGGAGCGAGGGGGTGAGGGTGCAGCAGAGGAGGTTTAAGGTGGCTTTCTGAAATGCCCCTGGGACCCTGCAGGGCAGCATCCTGCTCCTCCGGCAGCACAGAGGGATGTTGTGGAGAGCAGGGTGGGGAGGAGGCACCTCCTCACCCCCTGCACCCCCCACGCCTGCTGCACCGCAGCCACAAGGGGTTATTGTCACCAAAGGGGTGCAAGGAAGATGGGGACCGTGATGGATCCCTGTGCATTTGCAATGTGGACTCACAGCTGAGCCCTGGGGCAGGCAGTGTCCATCCTGCTGGAGCTGAGCTGGCTTTGCAAATGCTTCCCAGCCCTGCTAAGGAAGGAGACCCGGAGCTTGGGCAGCTGACAGCCTGGCTTCAGCCAGCCTACATAGGGCTTAACCCTCTCCCACCCACACACCATTTTCCAAGCACGCATGGCTGGTGGGATCATTCCCTGCTAGGTCCACAGTTCCCAGTGCCTCACTCATAGGGCTGCTCTCTGCCTCTGCAAACTGGGAAAGGCAAAAGCCAAAAGCATGACAAGAAATAGATCCAGGCAAGGATGATGGGTGGAGAGTCCGTAAGAAAATAAGAGAAGGGTATAAAAACATACCCAGCAGGAATTCCCTGCCTTAAGGCTTCTGAATGTAAATAAAATATGTATGAGGAGATAGAGAGATATATGTATGAGGATATTTATATATATGTGTATATATATATATGAGGAGCACAGAGTGAGGAGGGATCTGGTGGGTGTTAGAGCAGCTATGGCTTTTGCTGTGAGATGGCAGGGTCAGTGGATTCACTCCTCAGCTGCATCCTGGCAGCCAGTGCAAGCCCCTCGAGGGATGCTGTCCCATTACCTCTTCTCTCTCCCTGTGGCTGTGGTGTAGGAATTGTGGTCATAGGGATGTTATCTCCCCCTCCCAAGGAGCAGTCCTGCTCAAGTCACACCCAGTCCTCAACAAAAAGGTCTCCAAAGTGGCTTTTTGCAATGGCAGGGAAGAGGGAAGCCTCTCCTGAAGTGGAAAATTTTTGTCACAATTTTTTTTTTCTTCTGTCTGAAAAAAAACCAGGAGAGTGAAAAACACTGCTGGAAGTCATGTTTTATTAGCATTTGTAACCAGGTGCAAAACAAATAAATCATCACTGTAAAGCAAAAACACCTCTGGCCACCCCTCACCTGCTCATAATTCTTGTTGTTTTGCAGATGCCCTCTGCTCCACAGGGTTGCCTGGGGCGTGCCAAGGTGCCAGGCACAGTTAGTCACAAATTCATCCTCCTGGGGTGCCCGTGCTGAACCAGGTGGAGTGGTGCAGAGCTAGCAGGTACCTCCGGGTGAGTGGCTGGGCTGGAGCTCAGCCCTGTGCAGCTGTGCCAGCAGAGGAGAAGCACAGCTGAATTTGCATGGAGCTCACACATGCGCTAAACTGGTTAAAAACCTGGGCAGGTTTTATTGTCCCAGCTCTATTCCTTCTCAAGCACAGCCCCTGGGCTTGGCCCAGACCCAAGCTGCATTGTGTGGCGGCAGCTCAGGTGCCTTGGCTCTCCCTGGCTTTGTGGGGAAGATGCTCCCACCTTTATACACGAGCTCTTTCCATAGTGGTAAGAGATTAATGATGGTCAGTGCAGGACCAGCCCATTCTGCCACATGAAAATTTCATCCCTTCTGCTTCCCATGCTTGCTCCAGCTTTAAGCAGCTGCAGTGCCAGCCATCGCTCCCCAGCTGTCCCCCAAGCAGTCCACCCTTATCCAGCCCTTGTTTTCCACCCGTGGTTGCTGTATTTTTCTCCTTTCTATGCCAGGAGAGCACAGAACCACAGGGCTGGTTTGGGCCAGGCTGCTGCGGGTGGGTACGAGCTGCTCACATGCTCGTCACCCCAGGGCTTGGTGTGCACCATGTAGGCAACAGTGAGAATGAAGAACTGAAACCTTATGAATCAGGACAGCCATAGCAGCCCATAACTGTTGTTTTCCTCCATAGTGTGGGATCCAATAGTGGGCCAAGAGACACTGTCATTAACGCAGGTGCCCAGATGTGGCCACAACGTGAACACGCTCATCGTTGACTTGCCTCAACATCTGGGGACATTTGTCTTTGTTGCTTTCTGTCAGACCAGGAGGGGCTGGAGATACATCAATTCCCTGTGGCCGTGGTGCTCTCCTGTGCCATCGTTATGTGTGATTATAAACAACAGCAGTAATCATCGTGTCACTGGTTCCAAGGTGGGCTTTGCTGCCTTTGTCTTGGCACTCCTTCATCTCTAGCCCCGACAGGCAGATGCTGGAGGTCAGTGTGTTTTGCTGGCTCTGTAGTGACAGGTAATAATAATCTGAAGGCTACAATATCATTGAAGGCTCGTGCTCCAGGCCCCTCTCTAGTGAGAAGCAGGTAGCACAGACACGTTTTTTCCCTGCCTTCTCTGCCCCTTTAGCCACTGTCTCTGGGCAGGGGTCTCATGGGACCTGGCAGAAACCAGCTTCGGTTTTCCTGCTGCAGGAAATGGATGGGTCCCCTTCCCATCACCCTGGGGAATGGTGGAGTTGATAGAGAAAGCCAGCTCTACACAGCAAAGATGTGGCTGGCACCTCCTCCTCTGGCACGTCCTCCTCTCTGGATTAAGGAACACTTTTCTTTTTTTTTTTTTTTTAATCAGTTCAATGTTTTACAGCTCAAATTCAAATAGGGGCTTAAGAGCTTAAACAATGAAACATAAGGATGTGTTGGCATGGATGGGCCATCTTTCCTCTCCCTGCCTGCTGAGCCCGCGTGCAGCACTGCTTGGCATCAGCCTGGGGAGAAACATCCCCGTGCCTCACCATTGTGAGCTCATCAGCCTTCCCAGGCTCTTGTTGGGCTGCTGGCAAGATGAGACACATGGGCAGACCTTCGGCTGGTCAGTCAGGGTTAATCCAAACAGGGTTGTGCCATCTTGCCCCCACTGACCCAATCTGTGCCCCAACCCTTTGCATGGTGTCTCCCTCTCCCCTGATGCCAGCGGCTCTGCCTTCGTGGGTGCCAGATGCTGAGGGTCCCCGGGGTTTTAGGGAGGTTGTGCTCATGGGGTGTGTTCGGAGATGGGGGAGCAGCAGGCAGGGTCTGGGCTCTCCTGGAGAAGAGGGGCGAGGTGGTGTGGGGTCTCCGAAGAGCCACCCTCAGCGCTGCCATTCCCAGCATCGTTCCAGATGGATGGTGCTGCCTGTAAATAATTGCAGGCAGCTGCCCAGCTCTCGGGGAAGCTTGTTGCTATTCAGAGTCAGCAGTCAGCCGCTGTCTGCTCCTTTGCTTGGGTGCCTCTGAATCCTGATGAAGCCTCACTGTCCCCTCCTCCTGCTTGGTCTCTCTTGTTCAGTCTCCTCCACTCTTGACTGCCTCTCCTCCTCTGCCAGCCTCCTCTCTTTCTCTCTCTGCCTGCCTGGCGGAGCATATCACAGAGCAACTTTCCAAAGGAAGAACTTCACCTCCCACCTCATAGTTACTGCGAGAAACAGCAATTGTCAGGAAGCTGAAGAAATCCCAAGAGAGAAATCACATACCAGAAAAAGTGGCTGTTTCTACCCACCATGATGTGTCCTATGGAAAAGCAACTGCCCCCAGGTTAGTGTGTTATCAGGGCAGGGAACAGAGCATGTCTAAAGCCTGGATGGAAAAAAAAAAAAGAAAAGCAGAAGAAAGGATGCTGCTCCATCTGGAGAAGGGAGGCTCCTCCCGGGCTTCTGGACCAGATCCCCAGCTGGCATAAATAAAAAAGCGCTAGACTGGTTTACTCTAGCTGCAGCTGCTGTAAAATACTTCTTCCAAAGCCTTTTCCCACCCGGGTTGGTTTCCTTTTCCTACCTTCCTCCAACTTCAAATGTCAATGCTAAAATCCATACATGGAGCCTGTCCCACCTTTTCCCTCGCAGCTGGGTTGGGGAGCAGCAGCCAGCAGGATGGAAGAAGCCTCAGACCTGGGGTGAATTTAGAGATGGAAGTGCTGTGCTGCCCTTCTCATGGGTATGGCCAAGTGGTGGCCTTGGCCAGTACTCCCACCAGTCCTGCTTGAGAGCTGCTGCATTCCATGCTGCTGGAGCTGGAAGGAGGAGCACCAAGGTGGAGATGGCCACACCAGCTGGAGGCATGGACCTGAGTGCTAGGGTCTCCTTAGGCATTTCTGTTCCTGCCCGGGAGGTGAGCTTGTGTTTGAAGACATCTTCCTCAAATTTCCCCATCTGTGCTGTTTTCACTCTGAATGATAAACACTTAAGGGTCACACGCTTGCTTTAATCTCCTCCAGCTCCTGTTCATCTGAGCTGAGCATCGTATTCATTACGTTCCTTTTATTCTTGTCCATGCCAACACAGGGGTATCATTATTGCTATTGCTCTCTCTTTTTATTATTTGTATGCTCTCAGTCACCAGCCCCTAATATTCCGTACCACCAGAGTACACTTTACCCATCACCTTCCTTCATTAAGAAAACTTAATTTTAGTGCTGGCGGGGAATGAATTCGATTAAAGAAAATAAACCGCCCTAAAACAACTAGAAGGTTTCTTGTTGGATTAAATATTAAAATTAATAATCCAGTGCTGCGTTCAGCCCTGTATTTATGCTAATATTTAATTCAATAAACCCCCACATTTTAGAACATTTTTCCATTTGTTTAAGGCTACACATGGAATTGCAATTTCTGCATAAAGCAGAGCAAGCCGTAGCTAACTGTTCTTTGGTAATGAGGAGGGATGGAAGCTCAAAGATCTTCTACCTGGCTGGGGGGGGGTGGTTGGTTGTAGCAGCGGGAAGGGGAATCTGTGTTGCCCCTGATGCGTAGGGTTGTATCTCTGAAGCACCAGAGAACTTGGGGATGTTTGCCCCTGAGATCACCAGAGAAGGTCCAGGTCCTGGGCTGGAGGTGCCCCCCAGTTGGCAGGGATGCATCTGGAGGCCTTGAAGGTGTCACCACTGCTCATGGTTGTTCAGCCTGAAACAGAGAAGGCTCTGGGGAGACCTTATTGTGGCCTTTCAACACTTTAAGGGGGGCAATAAGGAAGATGGGGAGAAACTTTTTGCTGGGTTTGTTGTGACAGGACAAGGGGTGATGGTCTTAAACTGAAAGAGGGCAGATTTTGACTAGATATTAGGAGGACGTTTTTTATACTGAGGGTGGTGAGACACTGGCTCAGGTTGTCCAGGGACGTGGTAGATGCCCCATCCCTGGAAACATTCAAGGTCAGGTTGGATGGAGCAACCTGATCTAGTGGAAGGTGTCCCTACTCACTGCAGGGGGTTGGGCTAGATGGCCTTCAAGGGCCCCTTCCAACCTGAACCATTCAATGTCTCTGTGATTCTGTGTTTGGGATGTTTTCTCTGGCAAACCCTGCTAGCAGAAAAATTGTCCAGTGGTGGTGTTGCCACACAAAGTCTGTGAGCTGGGACCAGATGAGGATGTGGGGTCTGGTGTGAGGCTGGTCCCAGGCTGAGTTCTCCCCTGATGGTTTTGAGATACCCTGGCTTCTGCTGGGAGCACTGGGTGAGATGTGCTGAGTAATAAGCTCTAGTTCATTCCCTTCTCCAGGGTTGAATCAAGCCTGGCTGAAGTAAACCTCAACCACTGCTGCAGTCCTGGGGTTCAGTCTCAGCATCCCAAATGGTGAGGAGAACTGAGTCTGAGAGGAGAACCTATCACCTGGGACATTTCACCTTTCAGTGCAGAAAATCATCTGGGAAGGGCTTTAAAAGTCTTGTTGTTCCTCTTTTCCAAGGTTGTTCCTCTTTTCCAAGGGATGGAAAATGGTTGTTCTCATTTTCCAAGAGAGGGCAAAGCCCCTTGCAGGGGTTGGTGCTGGGATTTTGCCCATCAGGAGATGTTGCAAAAGCCCTTCACTTTCCCAGGACAGCCACAGGGTTGAACACCAGAATGATTCTATCATCTGACATTGCATGGAGGAAGAACACAGAGCTCATAGCAGGATCAGTAAAACTTAAATGCTTTGGAGGTGGAGTTACAAGTGAGTTTGCTGAAGTTTAGATACGTACCCAAACCTCCTTGAACCTTTTGGGGCCTAATTAAATTGGAGGGGCTTTATAAAAAACCTGCATGGAAGATAAAAAACTTTTCTATTAAGAAACTGCTTAATAAAACAGATTATGTGTAAAATAGAAATACGGGCCTTGTGAAGGAAGAGTGAAAAGACACTAATGAGCAGTGTCTGAGTGTTAATGAATCATATTAGCATGCCATTACCTGCAAATATTATAAATAGACCAAGCAGTTTTAGGTTCCCTTTTCTCCAAAGAACCTTATGTGACTTCTGAAGGTGGCTTGATGAGGTTAGGCCTATTTTGTAGAAGGGGAGATTGAAACAGAAGTGCATCACTTGCATTCACCTCTCAAGCCTATGGTGATGGAGATGAGAACACTGGGGGTTTATATGGTATGCTTTGGCCTTTGGGCATTCAGAAACCACCAGGCACCATCCTGACCTCTGCATGGAGCAGCTCTTCCATCTACCTTGAAATAGCATGGAGAAACTCAGCTCCAGAAGGTGAGTTACCTCCTCCCTGGCAGTGTTCAAGGCCAGGTTGGATGGGGCTTGGAACAACCTGGTGTGGGGGGAGGTGTCCCTGCCCATGGCAGGGGTGGCACTGGATGAGCTTTAAGATCCCTTCCAACCCCAATCATTCCATGATTATAAGTACCTCCCTACCTGGATCCTGAGTATTTTGCTGCTCTCTGGACCTTGTGTGGACATTGCCACCTGGGTCTGCTGCAGGAAATATCCCACGTGGGTGATGAGGATGGGTCCTTGGGGAACTTGGTGGGCAGTGAGTGCCAGGGCTTTGCCCACACCAGAGCACGTCCCTTCTGTGTGGCTGATGGGTATGTGCCAGCATGTGGTCCCACCAACTGGGCACTCTCATTTGGGGACTAGAGCTGTGTTTCCTGCCGTGCCTAAGGATTGTTGATCCCTGTTTTAAAAGAGAGTAAAGTATTTCCTTACTCCATCACCATGTCGTCCTCTGCCTGTTCTGCAGAAACTGGGAGTGATTTAATTTTTGTTTCCTTGCTCTTTTGAAGCCTGCTGGGAGCTGCCATTGACATCCAGGATTGAGAAGGATCCCACTCGTAGCCAGATAGGGCCAGGAGAGATGGGCTGGTTTAAAGGGAATATCAGTGAATACGTGTTCATGGATGTCTTGGTCACCTCAGACTGTTGCTGTGGAGAAGGGGGTTATTGCATTTCACGTGGGCTTAGCTCACAGAGCCTGGCTTTGGGGGGGGCAGGTGTAAAGGAGACAAAACACCCAAGTGCTGGGGAAGGATGAGCAGGGCTCGGGGACCCCCAGTTCACACAGGAGCACTCCTTCCTTGCTAGGACTTACAGCAGAGCTCCCCACTGCAGTGATGGACATGTTCAATAATGTTCTGGGTAAAGAAGCTGGGAGGGAGTGCTACCAGTAATTATGAAGGATGTCAAGAAGGAAGAACCAATGTGTTGAAACATATGGGCTGGGATTCCTCTCACCTCACCACCCCTGTAAGAATTAGGTGCAGGCTCATTTTAGTGCTCTCTGTAGTCCATGCAGGAGCAAGTTTCTTCCAGAAGGCGATTTGTCCTGTCCCAAAAGGCTGTCCATGACAGATGGGCTCAGTATTTCTCTGGAGGTTTCTCCTCCTGTTGACAACAGAGAGAGTATAGACAACTTTTAGACTACATATGTGACTTTTTGTTGGTGCTGTTAGCAGAGACAAAGCCATCTTCCCTCCTGGAAAAAGCACAAATAGCTCTAATTTCACAAAATTTCTGACACTGAGTCTCATTTCTTAAACAGCCCTGGCTGTCAGGAGTAGCTGCTGCGTTGGAAGGAGAAGGGTGGTGGTTGTAAAGCGGAGTGAAGAAGTAATTGCTGCTCTCTGGCTGACAACGTGATTGCATTTTCTGATGTCCTTCCTTGGCTTCAGTGCTCGTGTCCAATCTTTGGTGCTTGCCAGGGGTTGTCCTGCCTGATGCTGTGGACCTGGGTGAGTGAGGAGCCTTCCCTCCATTTTCTGAGGAAGAGCCGTAGTCACTGAAAGCCACAGTGACTTTGTCTCCCACATCCCCACATAATGTAGGCAAACAGATTCAGGAGCCACATGTGGATGGGCTGGAAAACATGGCTATCACACCACAGAGCAGAGGGTGGTTATCCTGTGTAAGGCTGGAGTAGAAAATGGGATATATCATAGAATCATAGACTCATAGAACATGTTGAGTTGGAAGGGACCCTCCAGGATCATCAATTCCAACTCCTGTCCCTGTGCAGGACACCCCAGGGTCA
>VZRW01000705.1:314007-343865 GCA_013398125.1 Aegotheles bennettii | reverse complement strand
AGATGATGAAGGGAGTGGAACATCTCCCTTATGAGGAAAGGCTGAGGGAGCTGGGTCTCTTTAGCTTGGAGAAAAGGAGACTGAGGGGTGACCTCATCCATGTTTACAAATCTGTAAAGGGTGAGGGGCAGGACGATGGAGCCAAGCTTTTTTCAGTGATGACCAATGATAGGACAAGGGGCAATGGATGCAAACTGGAGCACAGGAGATTCCATGTGAATCTCAGGAAGAACTTCTTTCCTGTGAGAGTGCCAGAGCACTGGAACAGGCTGCCCAGAGAGGCTGTGGAGTCTCCTTGGCTGGAGACATTCAAACCCTGCCTGGATGCGTTCCTGTGTGATGGACTCTGGGTGACCCTGCTCTGGCAGGGGGGTTGGACTGGATGAGCTTTCGAGGTCCCTTCCAACTCCTAGGATTCTGTGATTCTGTGACTCCACCACCTCCCTGGGCAACCCATTCCAATACCCAATCACCCTGACAGTGAGGAAATGAAGAGGTCTTTGTATTAACTGTGCTTCAGCAAGGAGCTGCTGGCTGGGGTCCTGTGTGCACCACATGAAGCACCGCTGGATCGTCCGAGGCTGCCTTCTGCTTAGGGGAGCAGGTGGAGATAACCCAAGCCCTGCCCCAAAATGCCTTTTTAAACAAACATAACCCTCATGCAGAAGAAAACACCTTCTTTATTTCAAGTAAAATGGGGGCCCTGCTGGTGGGCAGCTCACTGCCAGCATCCACCATCACCAGTGGTGTCCAACTGCAAGCACCAGGCAGCGAGGGCTTTATGAATAATTTATTCTCTGGGCAAGGAGGGGAGGAAGAGAGAGTGAGCTTTTAATTAAAATGATATCTTACAGATCAAATAAATATGAATAGGATGCCAAAAACAACTGTATAAATCCCAAATCCTCTCTCGCGTTTTAATTATTTGTGTTGATAAAACAAGAGCCAAGGCATTTTACTCTGCTCGGAGGCCGAGGAGGCAAAAGGTTACGCTGGCATTTTTTATGTTCTTTTCAAGGAACAAATGTTTCACAAGCCCAGATCTGACAAACTATAATTCATATCAGGAATTAAATTGGAATTTAGAGAACAATTGTTAATATTTCAAAGTAATTGTTTGAGAAATTATCATTTTGGTATCTCCCTCAAAAATAATTACCCACCACTAATTTTTCTTTTTCAAAGGCTGCTATTTGTTGGAATGGTGAAAAGATGAGGAGTTTTTGCTGTGGGCTATTTATGTAGTTCAAATGAGGAGATAAATAGGAAGAGACTTTCATGTTCCTAGGCAAATGAGTCTGACTCATGTACAACTTCAAGCTCAAAACTGAGCCCTGGATTCATATGAAAATTCAGGGAATTCTTTCATGGATGGGATTTGCGAGTCACAGCAGGCAAGTGAAGAACCAAAACCTCTGCATAATCATTCAAAACAGGTCCCCAGGTAAACCCTCGTGGCAGGGAGAAACCCTGCCAGCCTGGCGTGGGTACCAGCATGGGGGCTCTTCCTCTGCCATAGCCTGGGCATCTTTGCTCAGTGTTGAAGAGAATAAGGCTGTGTGTTTGCAGGTTGTACGTGTGCTTTTACCACTGGTCTTGCAAACACAGGCAGCCTCCCAGACAATCAAAGGAGATGTGACAGTGTCTCCTGCAGAGCCCTGCTGCCTTTGCAGCATCTTGGGGTGGGAGAGGAGGGGTTCCTCTGCTCCTCAGGGAGGGCAGCAGTACCTTGAGACATCTGTGGTCTCCTGGAAACAGGGTTGGGTTCTTGAATATTTAGAGGATCATGGAAAAAAGTAGGGTAGAAGGGATCTTACCCATCATCTTCACCATCCTGCTGCCCCAGGGATGGGTTATCCAGTCCCTGTAGCATCCTGCCCCTACCCTCTGCTGCCCTGTGCTGCTGGAGAGCGTGTCCTCCTCCCTTCTCACGCTGCTTTCCTCGAAGGACGGAGAGAACCGCAGCGGTGATAGCATCAGGAGAGGTTCAGCAAACAGCAGTTTCAAGGAACTGCTGCCGACGTTCAGAGAGGATGTTGCAAGGGGAAACTGTTTCCATGAAAACACAGTTTCAAATGCAAAAGGTTGAATGATTTTCTGGGTTTTGTTAAATTTTTCTGCAAAGTTAATAATCCATCGTTGTTAGGAATAAATCTCAAATGCATTTGAAGTAGCTCACTTACTGGTACATGCTGTCTTTTAACTAGTTAGTTTTTCTCTAAGCAACACTGATGTTGATGGTAATTTTTAAACTGCCCAGGGAGAAGTAGCGATTTTTTACCAAATCCTTTGGGAGAGGCAAAAACTCCCATTTTTTTTCATCTGAGCTGTCAGTTCAATGTCAGGTCACCCTCTGGCTTCCTCGGGCACTACCTAGGGCCCCAGTAAACCTCCCCAGCTGGCCTGTTGGCCACTGGGATGCTTTGCCTGACACTTCCCAGCAGGTTGGTCCGTGCACCCTGGGAAGAACCCGTGCTGCCAACAAACCTCTCCAGCAACCTCCTGGCGGGAGATCCTACGGCTTTTGGGTTGTTAACGTGTCTTCCACTCCCTTGGTGCTATACCTCCCTCTTCCCTTTGATCTCAAGGACTCCAGACTCTCCTGAAGACTCTGGTCTGCAGGCTAATGAGGAATACACTTGACCTTTGCAGACGCTGTGATTAAAGATTACCGGAGAATGTTGGGGAAGCAAAAACAGCTCCTTTTGGCTTCGTCCTCCCAGCTTGTTGCAAGTCTCCCAATTACGAAGCAGATCACAGGGGCTGTGTTGGAAGATATTGGTATCAGCAAATTAGCAGGCTGCAGCGGGAGCAGTAATTAAGGCAGCTTTGAGATTGCCCGGATTTGGGGCTGTCACTCCTGCTCGCACGTGGCTTGGATCCAGGGGCCCCTCGCACGCCTGGGCTTTGGGAGCCTGCTGTGCAGAGCTGCGGCTCGTGCCGTACACGCCGTGCTTTTGAAATAATTGCTGTGCTTTAGGAATTAATTGTAGTGATTGCAGGCAAAGGACAAAGCACAGGCAAAATAGTAATGGTTTGCTGCAGCCCACAGGGTATCCGTAAAACACTGTCCGCCAGGATAGGCGGGAAAATCAGGGAGGAAAACGTCCTCTTTCCCCATGGAGAAGGAGGATGATGGGTTTAGACCCTCCCAGGGTTTTGTAAATCAGCGGGTGGGTCGATGGTAGCTCCTGCTACATTAGAGAACTTGGGAAATGTGGGGAATGGACAGGCACATTGCTCAGCTGCCCCATGGGCTGCTTGAGGAGCGGGGAGAGCCTCTGCCACACCATGCATGCACGGCCAGCATTCCCTGGAGGAGGGAATAGGGTTTAGAGCCCTTCCTCTAGGAGTTTTTTTGTAGCATAGATTTGTTCAGAACAGATGCCTCTGCCAGGAAGTTTTCCCTTACTATTAAGCCAATATTTTCCTATTCTTAATTTAAGCCCATACTACTTGTTTTACATCTGTGTTGAGGCATTGAAAAAAAAGCCCCAAAGTCTCCCTTTCATGTTGTTTATCATCTCTAAATATCAGAGCTAACAACCCAGGTTTCCTTTGCTCTTTGCAGCGTGCCTCATAAATCATCCACAGACTATCAGGATCATTTCAGAGCTCTTCCTTGCCACCCCTGTCCGTGGGAATGGGCTGCAAATTTCCACATGGATCAGATTGGAATTGGTTGTCTTAACCCAGAGGCTACAGAGACAGTGATCCTTCTTTCTCCTGCAACACGTGCATTTCACAAAGGCTAAAAAAACTTGGTTTTTTTCTTTGCTGATACAGCACAATAAATATTTTTATTTTTTTTCCCCATAAGGTTCATTATGGGAAAAACAAGGGAGGGAAGTGGGGAGGGAAAAGCCAGTCCCTTCCCAGGTAGAGCTTGCCGCCCCCGAGCGTATCCAGGGACTGGGGTGATACCCTTGCAATTGCTCTGAAAGCGACCTGCCCACCCTACAGATCTTCCCAGAGGTCCCCAGGTTTTGAGGCAGGGTTTGGCCACTCGAAGGTGACATTGAATGTCACCAACCTGTTCCCTCTGGGAGCACAGCGCATGGTAGAAATCCTGTTCAGCAGCAGCCGAGGGCTGGGTTTGGAAGCACTCCTTCCCTCCAAAGGATGCTTGCAAGGTCAGCTGGGAGGATGCTAGGAGAAATGGCAGATGCCCAAGCAGCTTTTCACACTGATTTTCCAGCAACCCAAATAGTCCATGAAACGTGACCAGCTCTACCTAGGAGCAAGCCTTAGGGGCCAAGTGCTCACCTTCCTCTTTTCATTCCTTCAAGGTTTCACAATAAAGCAACTAATTCTATCTGTATTGTGCTCAACCCAGAAAAAGACCTGACAAGTCTGGGAGCATCTAGAGCATCTTCAGGAGTTTGAAAAGAATTGTCACCCAGCTGGTACCCGAGGCAGGTCACTGCTAAGTGGGTGGAAGAGTTCATTCACTGTGGGACATCTCAGGCACTCCAGATGTTTAATTTACCCGCATGTATATTCACAAAGGGTCACACGATCCCAGAACAGTTTGGGTTGCAAGAGACTTTAAAGCCCACCCAGTGCCACTCCCCGCCATGGGCAGGGACACCTCCCACCACACCAGGGTGCTCCAAGCCCCATCCAACCTGGCCTTGGACACTGCCAGGGAGGGGCAGCCACAGCTTCTCTGGGCACCCTGGGCCAGGCTTTCACCACCCTCATAGTGAATAACTTCTTAATACCTGATCTAATTCTCCCCTCTTTCAGCTTAAAACCATTGACCATTGTTTTATCATTCCCTGCCCTTGGCACCAGTCCCTCTCCAGCTTCCCTGGAGCCCCTTCAGGCACTGGAAGGTGCTCTAAGGTCTCCCCTGGAGCCTTCTCTTCTCCAGGCTCAACCCCCCCAACTCTCTCAGCCTGTCCCCAGAGCAGAGCTGCTCCAGCCCTTGGAGTATCTCCGTGGCCTCCTCTGGACTCTCTCCAACAGCTCCGTGTCCTTTTGATGTTGGGGACCCCAGAACTGGACCCAGCACTGCAGGGAGGGGTCTCACAAAAGCAGAGCATAGGGGGACAATCCCTCCCTGGCCCTGCTGCTCACACTGCTTTGGATGCAGCCCAGGGTCCCGGTGGCTTTCCAGGCTGCCAGCACACGCAGCCGGCTCATGGGGAGCTTCTCATCAACGAACAGCCCCAAGTCCTTCTCCTCAGGGCTGCTCTCCATCCATTCTCCACCCAGCCTGTATTTGTGCCTGGGTAAAAAGGTAAATTGTGCTTGGGTCATGATAAACCACATTTTCTTAGTAGCTGCATCCTGGGCACAGTGCAATTTGTCAGAGCAGCAGCAGTGGGGTGCAGCCTGTGCGACCAAAAATACACAGACCACATCCCTGGAAAAGGTTCTGCGAATGCAAACCAGCTCTCCCCAGCAGCCAGGAATGAAGCACAGCTCTGGGGAATGGCCCAGCAGTGCTCGGGGTGGGATGGCTTCTTCAGCCATGGGAGCGATGGGTCCAGCCGAGCAAGCAGAGGATCAGAGCGTGGTCTGATGAAAGCGGGAAGAGAGATGGGGAAGAAGTTTTCCCCCCCGGGAAAGCTATGTGTTGGCATGGAGGATCACTTAAAAGAGAGATGTGTGCTTCTCTATCCATGCTGGCAATGCTGTAGGTCCCAGGAGGCTCCCTGGGTAGCGAGGGAGGTGTCGATGTATTTTTGCATCCAGGGAAGCTGCTCGTGAGGAAAGCGCTCTAATTAGAGGAAAATATTTGATCTCCATAGGCTTTTGGTGAAGTATCTTAGAAAGGCAGCAGATGTTGCTGAAATTATTTTAATCAACTTTTTCCCCCTTTTTTCTTCCCTTGTTTTTTCATGAGGCACATTGAATTAAAATGCAATAAACTGCTCATNGGGGGGGGGGAAGGGGGCAGGAACAAAAACTTGCTCTAAATCAAAGCTGATGCCTCATCTGAAGCAAAGTACCCACACATACACCAGTATCCCTCTCCCTTACTTTTGAAAGTCACAAGTTATCCAGAACCTCCAGCTCACCCTGGGAGCTATCAAAGACTCCCCAGCACATATTTCTCCTCTGCGTCTGGGGTCACCCTGGTCAGCACAGATGTTACACACCCTGCATGCTCCTGCCTTGTGTCACTCCTTTGCACCATAATTCACCACCTTCAACAAGATGGAAGACTGCAAATCTGGCTCCCTAGTCCCAGATGAAAGTGTGCATAAACACAGGACTGCCTTAAAGACCTTCCAGAAGGTCTTGTGGAGGCATCTGACTTCTTCAGAGTGGGTTCAGATGAGGAACTTTACAAGACAGGAACCTGAAGCCAGGTTCTTCAGTTCAAGGAGACCTGGGAGACCAAAAGTCCCATTTTAGAATATTTTGCCCCTTTGTATGAAATGACATTGCAGTCACAGTGGGCAGTGACTGCCCGCTGCAGTGGGCAGTTTGCGGAGTGCAGATTGCAGCGTTGGGCCGTGGCAGCACTAAGGTAGTTCTGAACTGATGTACTTTGAGGGACAGCACCTGTCACAAGCTCCACTGAATGGGTGGAAATGTGGAGAAATGATTCCTCTTGTGCAGATGAGGAAATGGGACATGTATGGAGAATACGTGTGGTGGTCTCCAACAAAGGGAGGGTGGAAGTCAACAAATGCACAAGACAATCTCACAGCCCCATATGAAATTCTGCCTTTAATGTCAGAAGTAAAGACATTTCCCCCAGAGAAGGGGTGCTGTCCTTCAGCCCCACCAGACCACCTCCTAAACACCATCAGGTGTCCTGCAAGCACACGCAGCTCCATTCAAACAGGGAATAATCACAGCCCTTTCTCCTTGGAATGTCGTTGTCCAAGGGTCTACAGAGAACCAGCTACACAGACTGGAAAAGTGGAATCAAAGGCTTCCTCAAACCAGAAACCCTGTCATGATCACAGAGTCAAAACAAGGGTCTTCATGAGTTTGCTCATCTTGTGTCACTCCAAAAGCATCTGCAGGACACTGCATTCAACCCCACCGGACGGGTCAGTTAATTATGCTGAGTGAGTCAATACATTGATCAGTTTATCAAATGATAAACAGAGTTTCTGCTTTCATCGGGGTTGTGAATATTAATTGATTCGACAGGCTGAAGCTTGGTAAAACAAGTGGAAGGGGCATCGGGGCATCACTGTATTAATTAGCCATGTTGGAGCTGCTCTTAGCTGCTTCCGAAGTTTAATCAATATGCTGCATTCGAGTCCCAAAAGGCTTATGAAAACAGCCTTTGAAATCCTTTAAATTGTTGCCTCTGTGAGGTTTCAGACTCTTGGCGTGTTCTTGTTCTGCTGTTTTTCTCTCTTTTTTTTTCCCTCCTGAAATCAATAGTGACCCATAAGGACTGGTAGGGATGAGCTTTCTGATTTGTTATCACGGATTTGCATTCGCCAAGAATAGAAATAAAATGAAAAGGATCTGTTTTAGTACAATAATAATAATAATCCGAGACATTAATGACCTGCCCTCTGCCTTCCAGTTTCTATAGGCAGTAAATTACCTCTATGGACTTAATCTGATGTGAATGGGCATGGCACCATTTAAATTATGTTTTCCCAAGCCCTTGCATACTGTTCAGGCTTGGGTTTAATAAAAAGTAAGGTCTGAGCTTGTTAAGACATTTTACTGCAAGGGAGGAAGAAGGTGGTGGAGCTGAAAATAAATGAAGGAATGAATTTGGGGAGAGGAGAGGATGAAGGGACTGTGACCATGGGATGAGATGGGGAGATGGGGTAGGCAGAGCCACTGCCAAACACAGAGTCTTGATATTTCCCCAGGAAGGGAAGGGAAGTGGAGGGGACAGTGGGAACATAGGGGGCACATTAGGAGGAAAACATGAAAGCAGGGATGAACTGAGAGAGCAGGCAGGCTGGCCCACTGGTCTCCAACCCTTAGTGACAGGGCTGTTGGGGACATGGGAACACTGCCAAGGAAGAGCATTCACCAGGAAAGGCACCACAGGGAAGGGGATGAGGGGTCATCCTGTGAGCTGGGTCTTCAGGAAACGTCCCTGACCTTCATACTCTAAGGCTGCTTGGGGTGGGCATGGTGCCTCTGCCACTGGCTGGCTTTACAAGGAAGTTGGACAAGGTGTGATGAGGGAAGGGCCATGTTTCCCTTGCAGACATGTCCTGGTTGCCTGCCCTCCCGCAGCCTTTTCCAAGGCTTTGTGATTAACTCAGTGTTTGCCCAAGAGTCCAGCTGAATCTGGGACACCTCCTCTCCCAGGCGATGCCTCAGGGTGGCGGTTTTCCCCCTGTCCTCTGGCCACCACTCCAGCAGACCTGTGAAGACGCAGAGACCTGAAGCAAATTTCCTGAAGTCGTGAGTTTCCAACCTTGCAATTTGTCCCAGCGTTCTGCTATTTTGACTTCCCACCCCTTTTTGAGACTAAACTCCCCCAGATGTGCCTGCAGCAGGTTTCCCAGCACGCTTCCCCCCGTACCCTCAGCAGTTCCGCTTGCATTGACTCCCCGAGGTCACCACCACAGATGTCACACCAGCGCAGCCAACACGGGGACACCAAACAGCACTTGAAACATTTCTCAGGGCCCCAGCATAATTATAACAATTACAAAGTCAGGCCCTGAGCTGTGCTTTCCCATGCACGTATCTGCCACGCGGGCTCCATTGCGTGCACAGATCCTGTTGTTAATAATGGAAGATGCCCCATCCTCTCTGGGGGCAGCACTCTGCCACGGGCAAGGTACTAAATCACATTTGAAGTTTCTAGGCCAAAATATTTTACTTTTATTTTTGAGGAATAAAGTTCCCAACAAGTGCGAGGCAACTTTCCAGGCATGACTACCTTGGCTCACCTGGTAAGGGGTAGAAAAGGAGGCAACCTTGCAATAAGTGAAGGTCAGACCATCCTGTAGTGATGGTGTGGAAGTGATTGGATCAATTAGAGAAAAATAGACCTGAAAGGGACCCAGGAGCTGTGTGTGCCAGCCTGCTCCAAGGCAGAGTTAACTCTTCCCTTAGCGCTGCCAACACAGAGTCCCAGGAATGTGATAACATCTCAGCAAAATCCCTGGAGGCACCAGTCATTTCTCAGGTCTTTGGATCACCGAAAGTTCCTGTGTCCCTGGGAGCCAGAAGGCACAAACCAACCCCTTTACCCAGGGTATTTTGCAAGCATGGGTTGGTCAGCACATGATGAATATACCTCTGCTGCCTGCTGCACCCCTCTGGCCTGAGCTAATCCCTGCCACAATCCTGCCATAGAGAAGCTCCTGCAGAAGATAAAGTGAGGGGACTCTGATGACATCCAGGCCTGTGGGTGTCTCCCAGTCAGATGTCCCCTTTTTCATTCTTTCCCTCTACTCCTTTAGCCAAAGGATTGAAGATGTGGCTGCAACACGTGTGTTGTAGGGCACATCTTGGAGTCATCTTCAATTCTTCCAGCCTTGGGCATCATCCAGCTGTCTGTGGTGGGTGGGAATGGCCCACCAGGGCCCCCTTTCCTGTCACACAGATGTGTTGGCTTGAGATGTCCTCAAATTTGGTGACACAGCAAAACCCCCTTTTCCTCGTGGGCGGGTGGCTTGGGAAGCTGAACTCAATGCAATTTATCAATCCTGGTGATGAAATGGTTGAGCTCATGAATGTCTCTGTAGGTGCAGAATAGGCTGTACAAGGTCAGGACTCCCTCCTGGGCCACAGACAATGGCAGTAGCTAACATTAATAGCTTCTGCTCAAAGGGACGGGTCTGAACACTCAGAAGACCAATTAGTCTGTGACTCTTCCACAGAGGCCTCCCAGAGAGGAGGACAAAGACAGAGGTGTCAAAGCCAGGCACAAAGGCACAGTGGAGGAGAAGGGAATGAAAAGGCACGTTCTGCAGCCCAGCGAGCCCCTTGCTTGCTGCTGGCAGAGCTTCCAAAGAAAGAAAAATTGGTCCTGGAAGCAGTTCACTGCAGTTCCTGTCTGGTGCATGGACTGTAGGGAGGGCTGGATCTACAGCCAGGGCACCATGGCACAGGCAGAAATGAAGACTATGACATTTGAGAAGGAGGCACCAGGGGAAAGCTGCTGGCCAGCTGTCCTGGTGCTCAGGCCGTGCAGGTGGGAGATGCTGATGGCTTCCAGCACTACGTACAGAGTAAGGTTGCCCAAACCTGTCCCTGTGATTTTCCCCTGAAGACTCTCAAAGGGGTTGCTGGTCCCCTGGTTCCTGGGGAGTGAAGGAGTGAAGCCACTGCATGGGTAGGACATGGGTGGGAGAGGCCAAGGCAATGCTGTAGGACAGCATGAACCAGAGGGTGAAGAAAATGCTGAGGGGTCCCTGCAGAGAAGAATGACCTGAGAGCTTCCAAGCTGGTTTGGAAATGAGCCCTGTGCAAGCACTTTACCTTCTTCATCACTCCTCCTGCTTACAGGAGACCAGAGGGAGACCCAGGAGTGTGCATTGCCACCCATGACAATCAATACTTGGGGTTTGTCCAGAGAAAGAGCCACAAAATACACACCTCCTGCCAGTGGAGCCCACTTTTATCCTGGGGAAGCCACAAGTGGTGCCAGAGGGAAGCCTGGTGACTATGTATCTATGGATACATTTACATACACTCAGCTGCTTGGGCACTGCAGCAGTGGGAGCTCCCTGCCCTGTATCCTGCCCTCGCCAGCAATCAGTGATGCTCCTCCCCACCCTGCCAGGGCAGATGCTGTGGAGACCCACCTGGTCCGTGGGGTTAGCACCTCCTCTCCAGCTAATCCACCTCCTCCAGGGGAGAAAGCCCTTTGCTGGAGAGAAATAATGCATGCCTCATGTCACCATCCGTTTTAAAATTATAAAGGAACCCCTCCATCAGCACTGCCACAATTACCTTTCCATTTTCCTGCTCCACCTCATTAAAAGGAAAATGTTACAATTAAGACATGGATGGGAGGAACAGATTAATGTTCTGTTTCTAATGCATTGATGAATTGTCACTTAGTCAAGGGGTTTAAAAATATTAAACCCTTCTCAAGAGTCATCCCCACAGGGCGTGTTTCTTGCTGGAGGGGTTCTTCTTCAGCTCGGACCAGTGGTTCTCCATCCCTGGTGCCACGGGTACATCATACAACAGTGTTTGCTGTACGAGTGGGGTTTGCTCAGGCACACCTGCTGGTGCTCTACGGGGGTGATCATATCCTCCCAGGCTGGGGCTTTCCACACGGCGAGTCTTTTCCCTTCACATCTAAGGTGGGATTTTTTTGGAATTGGACATCCCCTACTTTTATTCTCGCTTTTCAATCCCATGTCTCACCTTCTGGCACCTCTTCGTTAAGAGTTGTGCCTTTGTTCTGTCAAACAGAAAAGCCCTTCAGGTTTTTATTCCATTTTTTTTTAGGTCATGTCCCCACTGTGTGAAGGAAGTGGTGAGCAGGTGCGGGGGAAGAGGAGGGGTTATTCCCAATCCCCAAAACCAAATCCCTATTTCCTTTAGGATAGCGACATGCCCTGGGCAACCCCAGGCATCACCCTGGGGAGCAGGGTGCACCTTCAGTGACCTACCCACCAACCTGATGCTGCTTCAGAGGGGGCATAATGATGCCTATGATCTACACCCATTTTCAATGTATTTTCAACCCATTTTAAAGCCTTTTTTGCTGCCCTGGTGGCCTTGAGCTGAGACTTGGGGCGCGCCATGCCCATGTTTTGTTCCACAGCCGGTAAGTCCCAGCCCTCCTATAATGAAAATGTCACTAATGATAAATATTTAAAGGGATGCAATGCTTATCTTTATATTTACTACCCTGACCTTTATATGTTTGGATTTTATTTTATGTTTTATGTGGCTTGCCTTTGCTTTTTCACAGACGCACGGTGCCGCGGAGCAAGAAGCACCGTGCCGGCCCTACGACTGCTGTTGCATTATAAATACACACTCAGTACATACAATTACAGAACTTTAATGCCTGGTATAATTACCGGCTGCCGTTTGCATTAATGCTCAGGGTGATAGAGTGGAGCAAGCCATTCAGATACCGAGAGATCTGCATCCCAAGGGGCAATGGAAAATCATTGCTTACGATCTCGCGATTAATTATTGTGCCTCGCGCGGGGAGGCTGAGCCTTTCCAATGCGCTCTGCACCCGCAGTTGATTGAAAATCCTCCCTGGGAACAACGCTGCCGTGTGGAGCCCGCGGGCAGGGCGCTGCTCTATAACAATGCAAGGGGGGTTTGATTTTATTCTTGTAATACCGAGAGGGAAAAATTGAGGAAAACAGCAGGCATAAGGAGGAGAAAGTGTGTGAAACTGGTTGAGGCACCTTTACTCGCAGGACTTCTCCCAGAGCCTCTTTACATTGCTTCACCCAACACCCAGGAGCTGTACTGGGAGATACTGGGAGGCATGGGGAGCTCATGCCGCTGCAGAGGGACTTGTGCTCCGGCTTGCCCTGCTCCTCCTGGGCAGGACAGGGTGGCCAGCTGCTGCAGGAGGTCTCCAGGAGCAGGGACAGGGTTTATGGGTGTTTAGCAGATCCGTGCTGGAAGCTGGGTCTCTTTAGCTTGGAGAAAAGGAGACTGAGGGGTGACCTCATCCATGGTTACAAATATGTAAAGGGTGAGGGGCAGGACGATGGAGCCAAGCTTTTTACAGTGACGACCAATGATAGGACAAGGGGCAATGGATGCAAACTGGAGCACAGGAGGTTCCATGTGAATATCAGGAGAAACTTTTTCACTGTGAGAGTGCCAGAGCACTGGACCAGGCTGCCCAGAGAGGCTGTGGAGTCTCCTTGGCTGGAGACATTCAAACCCCGCCTGGATGCGTTCCTGTGTGATGGACTCTAGGTGACCCTGCTCTGGCAGGGGGGTTGGACTGGATGATCCTTCGAGGTCCCTTCCAACCCTAGAATTCTGTGATTCTCTGATTCTGTGACACAGCTGCCAAGAAACAGGACATCTCCCAGAGCTGCAGGGAGAGGGACATTCTCCAGACAGTTGCATCTGGCAGCCTTGGCCAAGCCCCGCAGCCGTTTTCCCTTCAAGGAGAAGGGGGAAAAAGGAAAGAAAGGAGTTAATAGGCTTGATTGGACTTTGCTGAAAAACTTTAAAAAAAGGGGGGAAAGTGCTGAGGCAGCTCCTTTCTCCGTCTTTGAACTTTAGGCTTTGAAAAGAGGTGAGGAAAATCTTAAAGAATTAACGAGGACTACTGGGAAATTACTCAGGAGGAACTTTTGGTGCTCTCAGTTTGAAAAGAAATAGAAAAAAAAAACCTTTACAGAGAGAAAGCGAGATATATACACTCACACACACATTTGCATGTGAGAGTGTGACCCCTTTGGCCAGCCGTTCATCCTCGTCTCTGATTTTTTTGGGTGATGTATTAATTATTTGGTTTGCTGATATGGTGGCTGGGCAGGGTGAGAGCTGCCTTTCTTCCACTTGAGGGGTTGAGGAGGAGGCAGAGGCAGCTCGGCAAAGACCCGGGGCTGCCACCACCCTGGCAACACTTGCTGAAACTCAGCTCTAATCAAAATAGATCTCCTTTCAGGAAATATCAACTCTTTTTTTTTTGTCAAAAAAAAGCCTCAAGATAAATATTCTTGGATGAAACCTGTAAAAAGCTCAGACTGACAAACTATTTTTTTTAGGCACTTCTTTTTCTCCCAACAAGAATATATCTGTCAAGAGAAACAGATGTTCTCTATGAAAAATCTTCTTTAATTACAACTCTGTCAAAAAAACTGGAGACAGATTTCTCTTTTTTCCCCCCAAGCCCATTAAAATGTATGTGAATGGCCACAGTTTTAAGGCCATGGCTCCTATCATAATATAATATTTAAATAAAACATTTCCCTATTAGGCAGGCTGAGTACCAGCAAAGCCACAAATCAAAATGCATGGAGAAATTCAAGTTGCTTAAGGTTTGCTATTTTAAAGTGAGGTGTAAAGCAGAACCTTGAGCCTTCCCCGGCCACGCTGGTCTCTGTTTGGGGACCACCACCTCCATAAACAACCCAAATTTCTTACTTAGTCTGGCGAGATGAATCCCCCCACTCCAGAGTTCAGGACTTCTGCAAATCAGGCCAAATATCTGCATAATGAAATCGGAGTTTAAGATCCAGCCAGTAGCCAGGCATTTCTTTAAACCTCACACCATTTCTTCGATAATTCTCACCGTATGCCCACTAAATACTTTCTTTAGTAAACACATTAAAGCCCTAACTAGTAGTCTTCACTTTCTCGGGGCTACTCTGCTCTCCAGAAGCTTGCAGACGATGGCAATGTGACATAAATGTTAAAAGAGGTTTCTCCGGCACAGCGTTTCCTCAAGGCTGGCATGACATGTGCTATCCAGGGGAATAAAGTTCTACTGGAGATAGTGGCAGGAATGCAAGGTTGATATTTCTTTATTTATTGGTTACAGTAATTGGCTGGAACATGGCTGAGTAGCTGGATGAAAATAATCAATAGTTCTTGTCCACTAATGAATGATTTTCCAGCAGCCGCCAGTGTAAATAGGTTTCATTAAAACAGCAAATTCTCCCAAACAAGAAAATTAACGAGAGCTCATGAAACCTATGAAATTGCATGGGTTTGAATTTCTGATAGAGATGACAAATACCTGCTATTGTTATTTTTGGTAAACAGATTTTCTTTTCAATTTTCACTCTTGTCGCTTAAATAATAACGATACTTAGCAAATCCATTATTCCCTTCCCAGAAATCTTCAAGTGCAAAACGTGTCGGCCCCAGCGCAGGAAAATGTCCCTGTCCTGAACAACTCCCACGTGCATGTGATCCCGTCCTGCGAAGTTGGTGTCCTGTACCAGCACTGATAAACCAGGAATTTTAGGAGCTGAGTCTTCAGACCAGCCCATTCAAACCAAGGGGCAGGCGCACGATGCAGCTGCTGCTTTTCTTGGCTCCTGGGAATAAAGTGGTGTGAAACCATCCTTGATGGGTTCCAGCATGTGGGTGTGCAGGGCAAAGGGAAAAAAACCTGGGATTTTGTACCCTTGCTGCTGGAGGATTCTGGGGTCAAAAGAGAGTGGGATAAAAGAAAAAATATTGAACCCCTTGGTGTTGCTAATTTTGATGTTTCTTTCAAACTCTGAGCTTCTCTTCCCTTTCTTTTGTCCAAAGAAGAAAACTGAAGAAATTATTTGTTTTGGCCAGCCTGGAGCATGATCCTTCTGCCCTAGAGGATTCTCGAGATATATACACTCAGCTGCAAAAAAACAAAACCCCAATGCCACTTTGTGAAGAGCTTCCTGACATATTTTCTCAGTGTCACAGCTACTGCTGGAAGAGGCATAAGTCCCTTGGGGAGCAGCAAGGATATTTCTGCAAGTGGCAAAACATGTTAACTCCCAGTGTCAGAGCAAGCTCTTGCTCTGCTTCTTGTTCTCAGAGGAGATCTCCTTCTCCTTCTCCTTCTCCTTCTCCTTCTCCTTCTCCTTCTCCTTCTCCTTCTCCTCCTCCTTCTCCCTCTCCCTCTCCCTCTCCCTCTCCTTCTCCTTCTCCTTCTCCTTCTCCTTCTCCTTCTCCTTCTCCTTCTCCTTCTCCTTCTCCTTCTCCTTCTCCTTCTCCTCCTCCTCCTCCTCCTTTCTCCTTTCTCCTTTCTCCTTTCTCCTTTCTCCTTTCTCTTTTCTCCTTCTCCTCCTCCTTCTCCTTTCTCCTTTCTCCTTTCTCCTTTCTCCTTTCTCCTTTCTCCTTCCTCCTTCTCCTCTCCTCCTTCCCCCCATCACCCATCACGTGCCTTTCAGAAGGCTCTCAAAGGCAAGAGCAGGTTTGGGGCACCATGCATCTGCACCAGCATTGACCAGAAGCCAGGGTTTGAGATGGACACTGGTAATCTCCCTTTGAGGGAGGTGCTCCCATTTTTCATGACAGCCGGTCCTTTCGGGATGTAGATGAAAATAGAAAGCATTTCATTTGCTCCTTGGAAGCCAGAGCTATAGATCAAGGCCCTGCTCATTCCCCTGAAGACTAGGAATAGTGTTTTTGTGTGAGAATTGAGGCTATCCTCCATGAAAACCAGAACAGTTATCTACAATTTCATCTACAGACCAGCAGCAGAGATTTTTCTCCAAAAGCTGGATAAATCCAGGCTGTTAGTGCCTCTCCTTCCCCCCTTCCTTAGTTATTGCTTTCTATTACTTGAAAGGTGAGGAACAAGCAAATACCTCTGCTTCCCAACTTTGCCCTTGCCTGTTTTAATGAACTGGCCAAACATCTTCTTGACGATGATCTGGATCCGAGCAGCTTTGGTGCCTTCAGTGCAGATGCCCAGGTCTGCTTAACCCCAGCAGGTGGCACAGGGAAGGTTATTTTCAGAGCACAACAGACAGTCTGGGTGGAGATGCAGACTCTTCTCTACCGTGAAGGAGGCAGTGCAGCACCTCAGGTTGGCAGCTTGGGTGTTTTTTCCTTCTACAGAGACGCCTTCTCCAGCCAGCATGTCCTTTTGCCACATGTCACTTGTCTTCTGCTCCCTGAGGGCTGGTTTTGGTGAACTAGTGACCTCTCCATCTGTCACATCCCATTCAGGGAAAGCAGGTCCTGGTATTTTATGGATACCTCTGAGAGCCTCATAATCACAGAATCACAGAGTCACCGAATCATGTTAGGGGTTGGAAGGGACTTTGAAAGATCATCCAGTCCAACCCCCCTGCCAGAGCAGGACCACCCAGAGCAGGTCACACAGGAATGCATCCAGTCGGGGTTTGAATGTCTCCAGAGAAGGAGACTCCACAGCCTCTCTGGGCAGCCTGGTCCAGTGCTCTATCACCTTATAGTGACAAAGTTCTTCCTTATGTTCACCCGGAGCCTCCTATGTTCCAACTTGCACCCGTTCCCCCTTGTCCTATCACTGGCCATCACTGAGATGTTCCCCAGGAGCTGAGTTTGCCCCCAGCTGTGGCATTGCCTTCCTACAGCCTCCACTGGTGTCACAGTGGGATTTCTCCCTGGGCTCTCCGAAAAGTGGCTGTGACTGGTTTGTACTGGGCAAGCTGAGACGTTGGCTTCAGCTCTTCAGCTTGCCTTGGCCACATGGTAAGCTGAGACTGCAGTTCCCCAGCAGTCACCCAAGAGGCCAAGCATCCATGGGATGCCAGGCAGATTGTCTTAGGTACCAAAGAGATTTGGGTGAATCTCCAAGGTTCTGGCTTAGCTTTGCAAGGAGATTTCTTTGGCATCAGCCATCCCAGTGATCCCAAGTCCTCCTGTCCTGGGGGTCAGAGCTCTTCGGGGTTTTCCAACATTGCACAGAAAGTCTTCTTACAGGGTGGGGAATTGGGAAGGTGTAAGCCAAAGCTGGATTGGTATTCTGGCCACTGGAGCAGCCTGTTTTCATCATATGAACCCCATTACCTCGAAAACCCAGCCAAAGATCACAGCTAAAATTGCAGGCATGGCCTGAGCATGAGGAATGTGCTGGCTCTTGGCTACATTACAGTGGAAGCCACTTCCCAGCTTCTTCCCTTCCACCTCTCCAGAGCATCACAAAACATTTACGGGGCCTACAAGAAAGTTGAGGAGGGATTTCTGACAAGGGAATGGAGTGATAGGATGAGGGGGAATGGCTTTAAACTGGAAGAGGGGAGATTTAGGTTAGACATTAGGAAGAAATTATTCACTATGAAGGTGGTGAGAGCCTGGCCCAGGGTGCCCAGAGAAGCTGTGGCTGCCCCTCCCTGGCAGTGCTCAAGGCCAGGTTGGATGGGGCTTGGAGCAACCTGGTGTGGTGGGAGGTGTCTCTGCCCATGGTAGGGGGTGGCATTGGGTGAGCTTTGAGGTCCCTTCCAACCCAAACCAGTCTGGAATTCTGGGATTTAAGACAGAAAAAGCCATGCAGGTGAGCTCAGCCAGAGCCCTGTGGACTTAACTCTGTGTCTTGATCTTGACTTGGTTTCACCATCGTGGACAGCTTTAGCTACAGTCCCTGTCCCCACCCCACTCACCTGGCATGGGTGCTGTAGGACTGGGCTGGGTCTGGCAGTGCTGCAGACAGTGGGTTCCTGAAGCCACACTGCACTCCTGTGATCCTCACAGCCATAAATCCTGTGCCTCTGTCACGAGCAGTGATTGAGCCTGTCTGGAATAATGTATTCCTTCAGAGCCCATGCAGTTATAGCAGAGATGATGGCCCGTTCAAGGAGCAATGCTCAGGATGAAATCTTTCCCTCTTGAGAGCTCCTATGGAAAAATACAACATAAACCACCCACATCGCTCTATACCATGGACGCACCCCCCCTGGCCGCTTCCCTGTGATGCCCTCAGCCCCTTCCTGACCCCTTCTCCTGACACCACAGCTCGTGTCTGTTTGCCAAGCTGCAGCTGAAGGAATGAAGGGATGGAGCTGCCCGGGGTGAGGGTTGGATTGTTGAGCCCCAGCAGTCTGCTCCCAGCCACAACCTCACCCTTCCCAGCAGCTCCATCGCTAAATGGAGCTTCCCCAACTCCCCCCTGCCCGGTGGGGCTTTGCCTGGTGCTGACACCTGGAGAAGGGCTCAGCCCAAACTGCAGGGTGAATAATTTTTCCCTGGGAGAAATCCCCTCCGTGGCATCCCCCGCTCTCCCCCAGCCCCTCACCGTGGCTCCGGAGCCGAGCACGAAGTGTGCTTTATTGTTTGTCACCTGAAGCACTTGCAAAAATTACACAAATCCATCAAAGTAATGAATCTTCTCAGCAGTGGCAAACAGACAGAGACAGACAGGCGCTCATCTGAAACAAGTCATCTTTAAAAATTAACACAAAATCCACAGCCAGCCTTTCGCTCCACTCCCAGGGGGGCTGCAAGGTTTGGGCAAGGGGATGGGCAGGTGATGGGAGCGTGACCCCGCGGGAGGGACGTGTCCTCCTCCAGGTCCCTGTTGCTGTGTCTCACAGCACTTCTGTTCTCAGAGCATCTGGTGGCTCGGGGAACGACGGAGCAACACGTCGATGATGACTGCCGACAGGGTGCTTAGGAAACGGCTGGATTTTCAGGAGTGTTGGAGCCTCATCGCCTTCCTCCAGCCTTGGCTGGCTCCTTCCAACCCTCTGGGCTCTGGAACCGCTTTGTCTATGTCTGAGCAAGCTTGTGAACTCCTTAGGGGAGAGACCGCGCTTGCTTTGATGCCTGTACACAGCTTGTCACAGTGCAGGCTCCATAAATAATAAATAGTGGTGTTTCTGCCTCCACCAAGCTTTCAGTTTGTTACCTGGGTATATCATATCTGTCTACATGTGTGTGTGTATATACATTGTCTATGTGTATATATACACAGATATGTATATATTTTGTGTATATATTACCATTAAATGGGCTCAGAGACCCCTGGGCACAGGATGGAGATGTACCAGGTGCACACAGAGCTTCTCCACTCCTGTCGCATAGAATCATAGAATCATTATGGTTGGAAGGGACCTCCAGGGTCATCAAGTCCAACCTTTATCCCATCAGATTCCTAACCATCAGACCATCAAACCATGGACTCAAGTGCCTCATCAACCCGTTTTTTGAACACCCCCAGGGACGGTGACTCCACCACCTCCCTGGGCAGCCCATTCCAGTGCCCAACCACCCTCCCAGTAAAGAACTTCTTCCTAATCTCCAACCTAAACTTCCCCTGATGGAACTCGAGGCCATTTCCTCTCGTCGTGTCATTAGCAACTGGGGAGAAGAGACCAACACCAGCCTCACTACCATTCACACACCCCATCGCCCTGCACCTGCTCCCTCCTCTGGAACCCTGGCCCTTCCAGTCCAGCTGTTGCAATGAGTTTTGAAAGATGCAAAACCACTCTTCGTGCTCAAAACTGCTTTCTCACTAAAAAGCCAGTGGGGAAAGAAAAAAAAACCCAGTGGGGAAAGAAAAAACCCAACCCCAGCTCTCATTTGAACAAAACCCGGAGAAATACAGTGATTAGCATAGCCAGGGGACTGATTTTTACATGGGATTCTATAAACCTTGAAGACAGTGGTGTTGCTTCTCGTGGCATCACCACCAAGCACAGGCTGAGCCAGGAGGGCAGGGATGCTCTTGGGGACGTGGCTTTTCACTGCTGGCCACAATCCGGCTCCTCCTCTGAACCCAAAGAAAGGGAAATAGCAGAAGGTAAATTGCTTTTGAACACAAGAATCCCTCTTTTGTTCGAATCCCTCTCATCCTAAGGGGTTTTTTTTATTTATTAGTCTACCAGGAGGTGACTGTGCCAGTACCTGTGGGGCCTGCCCTTGCCCTGCAGAAAGGTGCGGGGACGGCGAGCGGGACGGGAGATGGATGGATCCGGAATTGTTTCTAATTTATGGGGCTCCGTGATTCCTGCCGCCGTATGTCTCCGAGAAATGACACCACTACTTCAGCAGCAGAGATTAATCTGAGCCGGCAGGAGAAGGACAAAACAAATCATCTACTGCAGGAATCTCATTTGATGCCTGTTAGTAAGAGCACTGGGATGAATGGCTTTTGTAAAGACCGCACCGCAACATGGTTTTTTCCCCTTTTCTCCACTGTTCTGCAAATTGAGGGCTATGAGGTGTGCAACTGGGGTAACCCTGGGGCTGCTTTCGGCAGCACCAACCTGGAGTGTGGGAATCACCACTCCGTGCCGGCTCCAGCAAGAGACCTGGCAGCTGCAGGCATGGGATGAGGTGTTTTGGGTGGAGGCTGGAAGAAACTCAGAGCATGCCATAGAAGAGCAGCAAGCGAGCTGGGAGCTAAGCTAGGGCTGCAGTGGGCTGGGGAGAGGCAGACCCACCCTGCAGCATGCTCCCTCCAAACGCATTAAAAACACCTTTTTAACCATGAAAACATCTCCAGGCCAGGGAGAAGGGTCCAGCTGTGAAGAAGGGGCTGGTGTCCTTCAGAAAAGAGAAGGAGCCATGGAGGAAGCAAGTGTATGTCCTGTGCCACCATGGCTGGAGGACAGGAGGGTCACAGCCAGCCAGCCACTGGCAGCTGGGACTGCCCATCTGATAGGACCCACTTCACCACCACGCTGCAGCCAGACAGCTCCTGCTCCCACAGATTTGGCCCTGTGGGACTCCATAGCAGTGCTGCAACTCTCCTGGGAGGGCACAGCATGCACCTCCAGGGCATTGTCCGCAGGCAGCCAAGGAAGAGCCCACCTGTTACTAAAAAACAGCCTGAATTCTCAAATTAGGAAGGCAGCAGGGTGATGGCAACCTGCAAATCCAGCTGTGGACTTGCAGGTGAGCCCTGAAGAGCTGTGCAGAGCCTTTCCCTGTCCTTAGCCTATTAAATCCAATCTGTTGCTGTTGCAAAAAGTCCCATTGATGCTCCTTATCCTACCCCAGAAGTTCAGCTGGGGCGGGAGCAGTACCTGGAGCTGAGTCCTCTTTCCAGCACTACGTGGTGCATCTCGGATCAATACGGGATCAATTCCATTGATCTTTTTCTAAGGTGCAGTCTCGGAATAGCTGAGACTGTGTAAGGCACAGCTAAGCATGTACTTCCACAAAATAATTTGTCAGGCCCCACTGTAGAAACCTAATGACGGCTGTAATTTATTGCTGACAGATGATATTTATCACCACAGCATCCTCTCTTTCTCTTTCCCTGTCTCATTAGGAATGGCATCAATAATGTTTATCGTAGCTTTTAATTTTTTATTGCTGGTATTCTTACCTGTGCTGATGATGGCTGCCTAGAGATGAGAAAAGGCATTAAGACAGAGGCTTTGATACGTATTCAAGGGTAAATGATGAATTCAGGAAATCTTTTCTGAATGCTCACACAGGGTCTGCTCTGCGGCAGAGCATGCCCTGACAGTGGGGCAAAAATACCGTGTTTCCTCCCAAAATCTCACACCCTCCCTTTCTCACCAAGCCTGTTGCCTTCTGCAAGGTCTGCAAAGGATGCTCGGACCCTGCACCCTCCCCGGAAAAAACCCCTGGCCTCACGCTGTGAAGTTTCCTCCGAATCAGTCCCAAATGTTGTGTTTCCTGCCCAAAATCCCTGCCAGGCAGCTCCCGTGATGGCGAGCAGGAGCATCCTCTGCAGTGTTTCCCACCCAGGCTTGTCTCGCTGCTCCATTTACAAACAACACTGCCTTGCTGCCGAGACCACCTCAGAGTAAATGTTATTTACTTGTTTTTTCTGCACAATTTGCCATCACCCCTCCACTAAACGAAGCCCGGCGTTCCTCGATAGATGTTTGCATTTCGCATGCAGCTTCCTTTCACACCTATTAAGTGATGCCCTGGTTACACCGCAATCTGTGAGCGCGCTGCCAGTTGCTTCGCCGCAGGGGCTTGCTCCCTGCCTGCGTTTGAATATTCAGGTGTTTGGACTGCTTGACAGGAAGATGCCCTCGTGAAAAATGATTTATCTCGGGCGGTGCTTCTCTGCCGAGCTCCGTCCGCTCACATCATTTCATGTCTGATGCCAAGAAGCTCCGAGGTGCCCCAGCTTTGCCTCCACCCCACGTGGCCACTTGCAGAGTCCCAGGACACCCACTCCCGTCCCTAAACACATCTGAAATCCCCCTCACCTTGTCATTTTCCCCTTTTTTCCCCATGTTCTTGCACTCTTTGCTAAGCCCCGAGGGACTCTCTTGCACTGGGTTTTGAAGGCCTCCGAACCGCTGGGGCTAACAGATCCCAAGGGGATTTTTTTCCTCTTTCCAGACATGAATAATTACCAACCCAATGGGTATTTTAGCATCATTATAGGAGCCTCTCAGACTAGCTGGTCATTTGCAGATTAGATAGATGTTGCTTACATTGTTCATAACTGATTATGAGATTGACAGTTTGGCTTCCACCCAAAATTCAGAGTCCCAATTTAGCATAATTGGTACTGAATGGCAGAGCAGGCTGGGGTAAGGGGATAGCAACTGCTGACAGTTTAGTTAACGCTGATTTTATTGATCCCTGAAAAGCCTCTGATGCTGCAGGTTACTCTTTATAGGGCAATAAAGTTTATAGTTTGGGTCGTCCTGGGGGACTAATTTCTACGTGTCTCTAACGGCTCTCAGGTGATTGCAGAGGCTGTTGCCAGCCCCAGTCCCAGTTTGCTGATTAATAATCAGAATCCAAGCAAAACCACAAAATTTGGTTGTTGTCATGGAATCAAAATTCCAGAAGAGCAATGACGACCACATTAAAAATTAATCCCTGCAAAGTGTAGGATTTTATTGCAAAAAAACCCCCCAAAACACCAAACAACACAAACCACTCCTATTCTATTCTATTCTACCCTAAATTCTAATTCTAGTCTATTCTAATTCTATTCTATCCTAATACTAATTCTATTCTATCCTAATTCTATTCTATTCCACTTTACTCTATCCATGTCCCATCCCATCCTGTCCTTCTGTTTAATTCTTCTATTTCTTCTTCCATCCCACAGAAATGTTGGAATTTATGATGTTGACCCTTGATGTACTTGTAGCCTCTCCTGCATTTATTCTCACAATCCACCTCTGATATAGGCTGGGATTGGTACCTCTGGAAGCACAAAAAGATCAAGTGATTTGTTCAAAGCAGTAAAGCAAAATCCATGGTAGGAGCAAGATAGATTCTGGAGCCTCAACTGCCAGCTCCAGTGATGAACTGCTGAAATTTTGGTCTGACCTGTTGGCCCTGCTGCTAAAATATCAATTAAAAAATTCCTGCCCTGAAGCAAAGGATGGGTAGAGGGGGGCCAAGGAGCCTTCGGCAGGGCACGGCACTGCTCAGCTGAGCCAGGCAGCGGCTGCCACGGGCACAGATGGGAAAGCAGCAAGGCCACCAAGCAAAGGCAAATGTTTAAACAAGTCCTGAGCAGGCACCAGGTGGGGTTCAATCTGCAGCCTGAGGAACCTGAGTAATTGCAAGCCGGGAGGCTGGGGGCATTTCTGGAGGGGGTTGAGGGCTCTTTTCCCCTCCCAACCCCTTTGCTCCTTCCCTCTGACCGCTGAATTATCTCTAATGTACTGGCAGAGCTCTGGTTCCTAGTCCTGTGGCTTGGAGCTCATTTGTCAAACGCAGAGATCTTTATGAAAGGCTGTTAGCAGAGCATTTACTTCCCATTTCTCATCCTACGCTGTCACCACCTTCCAAGATTAATTAAGGAAAAAAGACAAGACATCTTGTCTCTCTTTTGTTTCCCCATTCCTTGCCTTTTTTTTCCCAGCCCCTTTCTCTCCATTCCTGCCCCGAATACTGCTGGGGAGCAAATCAAGCAAAACTCAATACTTCCCACTTCCCTCTTGTGGATAATACTTCAATTTATATTTTTTTGCCTCTTTGTAAGTGGAAGTGGATGGGTGAGCTTTGTCCTGCACATCAATTCTCTCACGTGGTCTCAGCTGCTAAAGCTAAGCCAGGAAAGATCCCAAATCCATTGATTTGTGATTACCCCAAGTGCTCATTTCAGACTTACAGCCCCAATCCCAGGGGTTGGTGTCCTGTCCCTGAATTGCTTCCAGGGTTGCATGACACCATTCATCCCGCTCACCACAGGGTAACTCAGTGCTTTTGTTCAGGTACTGGTTCTCCTTGTACCATTTGCTTCTATGAGGACCCATAACCAATGGCAATCATGGTGCAACAGCCTTTTCCACGGCCCCATGTGCCTCAGATCCCAAATGCAGTGCTGAGCTTGCCATAGCCAGGTCTGCTCCTGAGCCTGCCCCAATCCCAGCTGGGTGATTATGGTTAAACCCCAGTGCTACCCCTTGCCCTGCCACTTCCCACCTCGCTCCCAGGGTCCCTGTGTGGTCCCCACGCTGTCCCCCACTCTGCCTCAGCTTCCCTTAGCATCTTGGGTGATTCCTTTTCACCCTTTTATTCAGTGACAAACTCACGTGTCGTGTCACACAGAGGTTTATTTTACAGTTTGACTGTCCTCACAGCTCTGCCCCTCGCTCCCCAGTCTGACCAGTTCACCCAGCGGCTGGCTGTGCTGACCCAGGGCGCTCCCACAGGACGCTGCTCTCAGTCCCTCTTTGCTGGCAGGCGGAGGAGGAGATGCCTCCTCATGTGTGTGTCATCTCCCATGCAGAAGGAATGGGCTGCAGACCCAGGGAAGGCAGGAGAAACGCCCGTCAGTCGGCACTCGCATCCCGCAGGTATTTGCCATGCGCTCACCAGCCGCAGCCCTGACATTTTGCCTGGCAGATGTGAGTCAGCTGAAGAGGAGGAAAAACCACCTACCTCTGGCTTTGTCTTTCTGACGGCAGCTCCCAAACAGCCCCCACTGCTGAGCCCTCCTCCCCGTGGCACCATCCCCGAGGCACCGAGAGGAGGAGAACATTTTCTCCTTGCTCTCCCAGCGACTCACCCTGAGTCCACTGAAACCAACAAAAGTCTCTCCCCGACTTTGCTGGACTTCGGATCCAGCCCTGGTTTAGTGCCATGGCTTTTTGAAGCCATCCATCACCAGTGGCTCTGTAACCCCCCAGCCACACGCAGAATAAAGATGTGAAGCAGCGGACCCTCGGCTGGTGTAAATCAATACGGATCTCCCATCGTCGACAGACTTGAACTTACAACCAGCCGGGGAGGTAACCCAAAATGCTGCTCGCTGGAGCAAAAGAAATTTCTGCAGTAATTAGATCTGGAGCATGATTACCCAAAGGGAAACAAAAAACAAATGTGGGTGACAGATATTTCCAGGATAACTGCAGTTATTAATGCTTTTCTCTACCAGTGACAGGCACCAGGGATTAGCATTGCCTGAAAAAGTCTGGTTTAGTGTGGGAAAAAATGAGGGCTGGAAATGAAGCAAGTAGAAGGCCATATGCTGCTCGGTGTGCTTGTGGGGTCCTGGGAGGATAGCTTTAGCCAAAACAACAAAAGGCAAATATGTGAGGCATATGTGAGAAGAAATGGGAACCTGTTGCTCATAAGTTCCCAGTTCGAGCAATAAAAAAACTGGGAACCTGTTCTTTTGAGTCACACACGTTTACCCCGAATTGGTGACTCTCTGTGTCCTGGGCTGGGGGTCAGCATTGCTGCTTTAAAGCCTCACCTGTCCTCCTGCCTTCTGGGGTTTGGGTGGTACCATGAAGTGCCACCCCGGGCAGGGTGGAGGTGCCCATCGCCCCGCAGCCCAGACCCTCCATCCTCAGCACAGATCTGTGCTGATCCTGTCACTGCAGGATCCCACCCTGCACAGCTCAGGCAAGCAGTGACAAGCTCCAGGACACGGCCAGGAGCTGCGTGTGGGCTGGTCAGGGCATGGGAATAGCATGGGCTCCTCCAGCCTGGGGTCTGCTTCAGGGCACATGCACTTGTCAATGCCTCTGCCCGCCCCGAGAGCATCGCTCCATGCCCCTGGCTGCCACAAACCACATGTGCTCACCCAAAGACATCAAATCCTTCTCTTAATAACAAGTGTGCAAACAACTAGGGCTAAAAAAACAACTTTAAAATGACAGCAAGGATTATTATTTTTTCCTTTTAAAGTATAAGGAGAGCTGACATCTGGGGAGCAAGAGGATTAATTTCTAGCACGGTTGTTTGTCAATAAGCATAAGCTGGAGCAAACAGTTTGTTTTCTGGAGTCTGCCCTGGTCTGTGCTCCCCATGGCTGCTGGAAACAGCCTGGCAGAGGCTTCATCCAGCCCACGGCCCCATCTCTGCCTGCAGCCAGATGCTTCAGGGATAGCTCAAGACCTTTATAGCAGGCAGCCGTGTGATAACCTGCTCACATTTAAGCTGAAATTTTAGCTAAAAATCAGATATTTAATAGACCATCCAAAATACATGGCACTATCAGGGCTCCTAACCACAATCAGTCTTCTTACCTGCTGGAAAGCCACTTATATCTTCATTTCTCCTATGGATCGGATACAATGAGCAGCTCCATGGGGTACGTGCAGGTGGTTCTGCTGAGGCAGGGCTAACTGGTGGTTAAAGCATAGCAAAAGCCCATCTGCACAGATTTGTCCTTGGGGTGGCAAGCCATAAAACATCCCACCAGTACCACAAGGGGGACACACACCCATGGCCGGGCTGATTAGGTGACAAGAAGGTGTGAGAAGCTACTGGGGAGGTGGGAATTGCCATGGCTTGGGGCAGCATCAGCATTCTGGATGTAGCCCAAGGCAGGCAAAAGAGAGGAAACATTGCAGAGTGCTGGCAGGTGGCATCTGCTGCCAAAACCCCCTTGAGCTGGGTGATCCTTGAAACCTGTCCTTTTGTGGTATTCCTACCTGCTATAATTTGACCTGTCCTTGGACTGTCCCCCACACCAGTAACCGTCACCCCAGCAGACAGCCCCACCTGCTACAGCATCTCATTCTGCAGGGTGGCTGCTGAATTCCAGGTTTCGAGGCATTTAATGGTGATTTGGCTTTTCTCAAGACAAAATCACAGTCTGACACAAACTGACTTTTGCTGTTGATGCTCTGGTTCTCCACAGGACACCTGGCCTGGAAAGATGGGAATGGAAGACAAGTACCAGCATTTTCCCACCAGGCAGCTGGGTTGGCTTTCACAAGGTCTCATGGACAAGGGAGTGGTTTTTAAGAGTGACACTTACCTCCCCTCTGCACTTCAAATGGGCCTTGAAACGTCCCCCCAGGTACCTGGGAAATGTCAAAGCCTGGGCTGAAAGAAAAGTGCAGCCCCCTCCTACAAGACATAAGCAGTAGAAGCAATCTCACAAGCAATAAGCAGAAATTCCCCTAAACACCAAACCCACAATGATGAGAAGGACAGCAAGAAAACTCCCTCTTCCCAAATCTGAGAACTGCTTTTGTTCAGGGCTGGAAAAATCCTCCTCCAGCTGTTACCCAGCAGAACATTTCATTGAACACAGGGATTGCCCTCCCTCTTTTAGGAAATTGTGACTTTTCTACTTGACTTGCAAACTGAAAGTCTTCGGCCAAAAGATAACCAAACACAGAGGATGGTGGGTGCAGACTGCTGGAACTCTGATCCGGTGTGGTTCTTCCTTGTCTAAAACAACAAAAAACCTCTCCAAAACCAAACCCTTCCATATTTCCATAGCCCAAGATGCAGCTGAGGAAAACTCAGCTGGAAAGATGAATCTCAGGTAGGAGCTCCTGGACTTCTTCCCATGGCAAAGCCAGATATTTATTTAAAGATAGGACCGAACTGCAACAGACATGGGGAAATGTCAAAATATTCCACAAGTAGGAGGAGGAAGGAATACAATTACCTCTGCAGCCAGAGCAAAATGAGGAACTTGTAGCCTAGGCGAAGCACAAGTCGTAACACAGCAAATCAAAGCCAAGCTTAAATTGGGGTTTGCAGAGGAGAACGGCCCTCCCTGCCTCAGCCAAAATGTCTTCAAGCAGAGAGTGCAAACCGAGCACTGACAGGGCAAGGAGCAAAGGAGAACAGAGCACATCACTCTCAAAACACGAGGGGGAATAGCGAGGACAGGGTGGACGTGCATTCCCCAGAGCGTGGTCATGGGACAACGGAGCATCCTGACTGACGTTGTCACAGGAGAGACTGGTGTTGCTGGTGCCCATCTCCCTCTGAAACACAGGGACCACAAGAGCCAATTTAGGCTTAAATTTGGAATGGCTGCAGTCAGCTGGCTGACCACCCTCCTGCATGCTGCGTGAATGATTTGCAGCAGAGCAGAGGGATATGATGAATTAAACCCTTTGAAGATTCCTGCTTGAAAGCATCCGTGAAGCGCTTTCCATCAAAGATGCATTTCGGGGAGGATAGCGGCATTTAGGATTTTTTTCAAATTGCAACTGAAACCTAGAATTAAATTTTGCTGCATATAGACTTGTACAGTCCTGCCAATTCCCATTGTGATGCCTTTATTTATCGTCTCTTTCCTAAACACAAATGTGAGAGAACTTCAATAGGCAAAGTAGTTTCATTCAGTTGGCCAAGACTGTCGTGTTTAAAAATACTTCAAAAAATACTAAAATTGGGGGGGGGGAAGCAGAAAATTCTCTAAAAAGAGAGAATAATTTTAGAAATCAGCTTCAGAACTGGCTGGATTCTGAAAATGTCTAAAATAAAGAGAGAAACAGATTATTTTTTGTCTCCCTTAATTATTTTCTGGTTTTTTGCTCCTCACACTGAGGTCACTTCTAAATTTACATCCAGCCCACGAGCCTGTGCACAGTAAACATTTTTGCTGTTATTCTTGACTAACTGACAGCCCTGGCCAGCATCCAAGCCCAACCACAACAAGCTCTAGTATGCCAAAAGCAAGCGGGAACACCAAAATACCCAGGAGCAGCCCCGGAGCAAAGCCACCGCTGCATTTCGTCCCACCTCGGGGACAGTCACCTGTCAAGGTCCCCGAGCTGCAGAGACCCGGGGGGTTTCTTGGCTGGGATCTGGCAGGAGCAAAGCTCTGGTACAGGTGTTTGTCTCCACTGGGAATATATTTTGGGGTGTGCAAGCTGGAAAACTGGCTCATTGCTACTGGCATCTGCCTTTTTGCAGAGTCTTTGCACGCTGATGGCATCTCATGGATCTCATGCTCATGGATCTAATACAGATGAACGCCACTGCAGCACCACAACCCAAACCAGAGTCTCCTGGCGAGGGGGGTGAAAATTTTTGGACCCTTTGACTTTAATGATGGGGATGAGGATGACAAGAGCAGCACGGGTCTGAGCACAGCCTGGCTGCTTCATGGCAGCTTGGCTCGTGGAAAGGTTTCTGCTCTAGACTTACCGGCTCCTTGGCATTTGGGAGCGCTACAGCGTCGATCAAAGCAGGATGGATTAAAGAAGAAAAAAAACGGGGAAAAAAAAGGAGAAACCATGATGAATTCATCCTTCACTGTGGNGGCAGCGGTGGCCCTGTGGCCACCCAACTGCTCTGCTGCTGGCGGTGATGGATGAGCCCCGGCTCAGCCCCGTCACCGCAGCCATCTGCCACCCCGGCCCCCCTCCCCAGACCCCAACAATTGACACTCTCATCCCTTCGCTGTGCATCAAAGG
>VZRW01000705.1:280472-313485 GCA_013398125.1 Aegotheles bennettii | reverse complement strand
GGGGAAGTAGCAGTGATAAAAGGTGCCTGGAAAAGCGTGAATTAGCCCACGGAAGAGAGGAGATGAATGAAAAGGCATAGGGCAGGAGGAGAGGAGAGAGGAAAAGCGGGAAGGAGAGGAAAGGAGGGACTCCCTGGCCTGCATCCAGACCCCTCGCTGCCGAGAGCCGTACCCTGCCATGGTTTATTAGGCTCCTGTCAGTTTGCTTGCTCTTGGCAAGTCCTCTTTGCCAGGAAGAGCGTGCTCCTGGGCTCTCCCCGGCAAGCGGAGCGTGTCCTGGCTGGCACACCGCTCACTGCCCACCATCATCTACAGGGTACGGGATTCAATTATCCAAATGGCAACTGCCGAGCACGAAACGAAACGGGGCGATGCTGAGCAGGTAATAGAACTTCTCCTCTGGTGCCAGGGTGACCAAAGGAGAGGGTGTCAGGAAGCCAAACATCACCTCTGGATTTCTCTTGTCTTTCATTCTCCTACAGGATGCACTAGGGTGTCGGAGGATGGGAAGCTTCATCTGGAGGAGTTTGGGAAGTCTTTGGAAACCTCCCTCCATCCTTAAGGAGAGGGACATACAAGCCTCTGCATCCCCTCTTTGGGGTTGTTCAGCCTGGAACAGAGAAGGCTCTGGGGAGACCTTATTGTGGCCTTCCAGTACTTTAAGGGGTCCGATAAGGAAGATGGGGAGAAACTTTTCACATGGGCCTGTTGCAACAGGACAACGGGTGATGGTTTTAACCTAAAAGAGGGCAGATTTGAACTAGATATAAGGAAGGAATGTTTGACGTTGAGGGTGGTGAATCACTGGTACAGGCTGCCCAGAGAGATGGTAGATGTCCCATCCCTGGAAACATTCAAGGTCAGGTTGGACAGGGCAACCTGACCTAGTGGAAAGTGTCCCTGCTCACTGCAGGGGGTTGGACTAGATGACCTTCAAAGGCCCCTTCCAACCTGAACCATTCAATGATTCTGTTTCCACAAAATCATCCTTTGCTGATGACACTTCTCCAGACTGGGTGGATCACTTCCACCTCCAGAGCAAGCTGAGAAGGACCTGGCTGTCCAAACCCCCCACTATTTATCAGGTTTATCATGTCTTTAAGACTTTCAGCTTGGGCAACTCTGCTTTCAAGCTGAATCACTTTGGAGGGTAGTTGGTTATTTTCACTAAACGCTCTGGATTAAATTTATAACAGTGATAAACCCACTTCACGGGTTTGATCCCATATGGATCCCCCGAGCTGCTCAGGTCAAAGGAAGCTTTATATCTGAGCTGAAACCTTTCCTTAGTCAGGATTTACAAACAAAACACGTGTGACAGGGGAGAGGCTGGCACTCCTAGAGATGCTCCGAAAACGCTCACACAAGCAGAAATGGTCCCACAAGAATTATTCCCCCCATGCCAGCCATGCCAAACCCAGGGCACTGTCCTTGACCATCTGCCAGCTCCGCTTCCGACGCTGAACAAATCTCATTAATGGTGGGCATAGATTTAGAGAATGCTGCACAAGGGCTGTAGTACGGGGAGCCCCTTTAAGATGAGAGCTAAACCTTTCTCTGTTTCAAAGCACACTGGCCATAAGGAAGATACAAACACCAACACACCTCCCAGGGATGTGGGAAAGCCAGGCCAGTGGCATACTGGTGTCTGTTGGCATGAGACCAAGTACCAGCCACCAGCAGCAACAAATAATCCTTTCTTAAGACTGGTGGAGGAAACAAAGGGGAAAAAAGCTTTCCCCAGCATAAGGCTATCACCAGCATTAACACAATAACAGCTCCTTAAGTGAGGATCCCAGTTAGTGGAGTTTGTCCTTTTTAGCTGGGTTTACTCTTAGTCCCTTCCATTTAGAAGTGCATCTGGCAATTTTGCTATAGAAGAGGCTTTTGAAGGCACATTTGGCCCCTGCAAGGTCAGGACTGGCAATGGCTTAATGTCTTTTAAGGAAAAATATCAGTGGAAGAAAAATAGGGGTTAGTCACAATCACTATGTCTTTTTTTCTCAGAAAGTATGAACTTGGGAGTAATGCGTTAAGGGTCAGGAATTTTTCTTTCCAAAAGCACATTTTGGAAAAACACATTCTTTCACAGGTTCTGACTGTTTTTGTCTAGAAAGGGTGTGTGTTTTCTGATGGACAAAGGTTTGGGACTCAAAGAGAAAACGGTGGCAACAAGGAGAAAAGGACATTTCCCCATTACCCTGGTTTTTAATGCCTCCTAATTTTTGCAAGCCACCCTAACTCTTATAAGCTACAGTATTAATTTTAAAATAGAGAACACATTCTCCCCCTCCTTCCTCCTCTTCCCCCAGTCCTTTTCTCACACATTTTTCACTAATAGAAAGAGCCAAATAACCTGATTTGACGTTTTGGGATATATTCCCTGCAGGGACTGTGGAAATGCCACCTGCTACCTGTGTGCTAGATTTGATCACAAATCAACAGCATCCAGAGCTGTACAGGATCTCTTGATATTTTAATGTCCAAGAAACGTCTGGTCACTAATGACAATACATCCTAAACCACTCAGCCTATGTTTTGCTGTAAATGCCAAATGCTGCCTCGCTATTTGTATCACTCTTAATTGCACCTCCTTAATTACAAGAAGTGAAATCATTAACTATATTCAGTGAAAAGATCTCCAAAACCTCGCACTTGAGGTCTGGCTCTCTTGCAAGTGCATAATTATCCTTGGGAAGGGCATTTGATGGCTCTGCCCAAGCTCCTCTTCATTCTCACCCATGGTAGGAGACTTGTTCACTCCCTACCTGCTCACACCGTGTGCTGTCACTGAACCAAGTGAGCATGAGTAGCTCAAGTCTTCTGCTGAACCCAACTGCCAAAAGCCAGGATGGAAGAATAAGAGTCCTGCAGACCAGGACCTGGAGGGCTGCAGGTTCTCGTAACAGTGGCTCCAGAAGTCCTGCTGTCACTAGTGGTATTGGGATACGTACTAACATTTCTCAGCTGAACCCAAAAAAACACTGTAATTGGGAGAAAAGACTCTAAGGGACCTTGCATCAGGCTCTGCAATCAGGACCTTGGGCATGCTTCCTCTCTTGGCCCATGGCAGGATTACTGATGAGATGTCAGGCACCTCTTGACGTGCCAGGATCACCCAGGAGGGACAGGGAAGCACCCTTCAGAAGATTTCTAAAGCACTGCCCTACAAGGCTCCTTCATATCCTCTTCTTTCAGGCATTGCTTCTGACCAGTGCTCACAGATAGAGGAAGTAAGAAAAGAACAACCTACACTTTCACAGATAAATACAGTGCCAAGAAGGATGCTCACTCATCAATGAACGTGACAATGGGGAAAACCAAGATTTCTATATTTTCAAGAGCTTTTTAATAATTATTGTACCAGCCAGCAAGGCCAAGAGATAAGAACTCACTTAACTTGTGTGTTATGGTGCTTAAAACGCCAGGTCAAGGTCTACACCTTGGCTGGTTATTTTGCTCTCAAGAAATCAGAGGTCAAACGGTTGGGTACTCACCTAAGCCTCACACCAGGTTCTGCAGCCAGCCCCAGCACCACTGAGTGAGTTGGGAAGCCACTCTCCAGCAGTGAGTTCCCCTCTCCATGGGCTACAGCTTCTGTACTCTCATTGGGTTATGAAACAACTGAACCTTTACTGCAGTGAGAGTTTGCACTATTTTGCTGGAGAAGCCAAGTACCACCGCCTTTTGGCTCGGTGCTGCATGGCTGGAAGAAGATGACATTCAGCTTCTGAGAGTTTGAACCTGAAAAAAAAATAAAAGAGAAATTGTGTAATGTTGGTTTTAAGCCCTGGCCTCAAACTTAGGAAACACAAATTCACCCTCTCTAAGCAGCCCTGTCTGAAAGCAAAGACATGTTGACAGACATGGCCAAGGGGGACATGGCTTCCTGGGGCTGCAGCATCCTATTGGAAGGGATGCTCCTAGACAGTAGATCCACTACGACATCTTCGGTTCCCATCGTCTTTCTGTTACCACACTTCACCTAGGACCAGAAAGTGGTGAGAAGCCCTAAACATAGTCCCTCTACTCTGCTCTTGTAAGACCCCCCCCTGCAGTGCTGGGTCAAGTTCTGGGGTCTCCAACACAAGAAGGACACAAAGTTGTTGGAGAAAGTCCAGCAGAGTCCACAGAGATGCTCCGAGGGCTGGAGCAGCTCTGCTCTGGGGACAGGCTGAGAGAGTTGGGGTTGTTGAGCCTGGAGAAGAGAAGGCTCCAGGGTGACCTTAGAGCACCTTCCCGAGCCTGAAGGGGCTCCAGGAAAGCTGGAGAGGGACTTTGGACAAGGGCACGGAGTTATAGGATATGAGGGAATGGCTTTAAACTGGAAGAGGGGAGATTTAGGTTAGACATTAGGAAGAAATTATTCACTATGAGGGTGGTGAGAGCCTGGCCCAGGGTGCCCAGAGAAGCTGTGGCTGCCCCTCCCTGGCAGTGTTGAAGGTCAGGTTAGGTGGGGCTTGGAGCACCCTGGTCTGGTGGGAGGTGTCCCTGCCCATAGCAGGAAGTTGGGACTGGATGAGCTTTAAGGTCCCTTCTAACCCAAACCATTCTGGGATTCTAAGATTCCTGGTGGCCAGGGCTCTTCTGACACTGGGAGAGGAGCATCTTGACCACCTTTGAGCCAAGCTGTATTATAAACAGCACCAGAACCATTCACAAGTCTTCAAAGTTTCCACATGATTATGTGAGCAAATATTTGCACTGCAAGTGCTGTTAGTCATTATTTGCAGTTCATTTTCTCTTATTTGTTCTCTGTCTTTTAAATAATAAAAAAGAGAAAGCCAAGATGACAGCTCACAGTTTTCACATCCAGGAGCAGAAACGACACCTGTTATTTTCAGCAAACACCTTGGCTGCACACAGCCAGCCTCTGCAACTCCCTGGGAAACCATGCAGAGGAGGCAGCCCGTGCCAGGGAGGAATTTGGCCCCTGGGTACTGTGACTGCTGTGGCACTGATGGGTCCTGGCACCCACCGTGCAAACCCCTGCTCCTGGCTCATGCAGTTTGTCTGGATTTACACCGCGGGGCAGGTTGACCACCCTGTTCCCAGGCTTCTCTGGATTTGGGGGCTTTCCTGCTTCATTGTTATTTGGCACCTGATTTGGAGGCCTGAGCATGGCAACAGCTGTTCATCAAGCTCAGGGCTCAGCACCATAAATCATGTCAGAAGGCAGCAGTGCTCCCTACAGCAGGAAACACTGCAGCTGGTGGCTGCAGAACCACCCCCTGAACATGTTCACCAAGGAAGGGTTTACACCTGCCCGTGTAAGTGCAAGGCTCCCCGGGCACAGGGGCACAATACCAGGAGAGTTCCATGGTAATGCTGGCATCAGAACTTCCTCAGGTACCTTTGTCTTGAAAAACACCTCTCCAAAACACCTCCAGAGCACATTTCCAGCAGCCTGTTCTCCATGGCTCCAGTACCTTCTGCCTCCAGCTGTGCTGAAAGCAACACCACCGGGTGCTGTTGAAAGGACTGGGCAACATCTAGAGGTGAGCCAGCACCTTGGTATAAACCAGCTGGGAAGAAAGCATGGGATTACTCCTCCTGGCAGAGTCACAGCTTAGCAAATGGGGAGCCAGGACCCAGTGCCTGACCCCAGCATCTTCTCTGCATCAGGGGCATTCCTGCCTATCCCAGCACCTTGCTTCTAGGACATGAATGGACAAGAGCCTGCTCCTTCCAAAAGGATGGCTTGTTTACCCCAGAACATCTGGACAGAAGATGTCAGTTGTGCTAAGGTTTCTGGAAGCATTTCAGTTTTAAGTGAACCCCCCACAGCAGAACATCTCCCCAGAAGGCAGGCGCATCTCAGGGTGGATGTTTCTTCTCTGGCATCTGCTCCCTCGGATTTGAGTCCACAGGGGAGACCAGCAACATACAGATCTACACCAAAACCCTCCCAAACCACACCAACCACTCTTCCATCTCCAGTGAGATATTCTTGGCTTTAAACAGTCACTTTAGAGATGGAGGAAGGATCTTGTTTCTGCAGACAGCGTAGACTTACTGCAAATGTTCATGCTGAGAACAAACGGGCCTTTCTCTGGAAACAATTCCAAACGCCCTTATTGACAAGGGAAAGAGAAAAACCCCAAACAGGTAGAAATACTTGGCCCAATGGAAATAAAGTTCATGTAATATGGCAATATCCCAACCAGCCTCTGTTTACCAGATCGTCTCTCCTCTGCGTCACGCGTGGATGTGACTATTAATAATGCGCTGTTATAAAACCCCATCCTTGTAGGAGTAAGGATGCTGTCAAGACTCGAGCAATTTCTTGTTTTCAGTGAAATGTGGGTAATGTTCCTGTTGAGTTCTCAATTCCTCTTTTCAGGTTATTTTCCATTTCCACTTTAATAATAATCTCTATGCCTAAAAATAGCATCTCACTTCTACAATTGGAGTGACCTTTTATATTATGTGTGGATTAGCACAAAACAAGCAACTTGTTCAGTTTAGAGTTGACAAGAAGTGTTGCTGCTTTCCCCAGTTTCAGCTGGTCCCCATTACTCCAAGTTTGCTCCCGGGGAAACTGAGACGGGGGAAAGGAAATCACTACCTTGGCCTTATCAGCAGGCCAGGGGCTGGGTGCAGTGCTGGGGATGCTGCACTGGTTAGGGCAGGCTATTGATCCTCCCCCAGAACCAAACCTGAGAGTCATGAGGAATGTAATTCACTTCCTCATTAGCATCTGTTAGTTTTTCTCCTGTCCCTCACCCCAAACAGTGAAAATTCTCTCTCTGAAAAGAGACACTTCTTTCATATTTCAATTCTAGTATTAAAAAAAAGCCGGTTTCTTTAGAACAGTTTGTAATTAATGGACTTTGCTATAGCACCAACAGGACAATTTTTCCTCAGGTTTCACACTTGGTCCAACTGGGACGTTTCCTGTTCTAGCTGCCATAAGTACCCCTCTTTATTTTGCACTTTCTGAGAGCGTCTGAATTCAGTGGGGACTATGGCACCAGGTAACACTCGACTCTAATATTAATAGCTACTTTTTATTCTGGACTTACCTGGCTTAGTTTCGAGAAGATATTCTCCATGGCAAAGTCCTCGTGCCTTGTTTCACAATGGACTCCTGGAATATCTCAGCATCCCTGTCTCTCTGCACTGCCTCTTCCAAGAACCCATGTTAACATTTCTGAAAATACTACAGGAACCACCTAGCAATTTCAGGCAGGATGATTGTGTGACCCAATCTAATAAACACCCTGATGCTTCCCCCAGAAAAAGTCAAAGAGGTGTCACATTAAATGCCTAAACCTGTTAGAGAAGAAATATTCCATCCACCCAGCACACCTATCCAGGCTGACAGAGACAGGGAGAAGAGCAAGCTCACCATTACACCCATCTTACTCAGGTCATTGCTTCTCAGAAAAAACCACCCATACCTTTGCAGGGAGGTCAGACTTTCTTGCTGCAGGTTTCAGGGCTACCCTTGAAATAAATTACACTTGCAGAAAGCTCTATGTCCTCCATGCTGCAGCCCAGTGGCAGAGAGCACCCCAATAACTTAACTGCCACTCTGGAGCAAGCAGAGGAGGGGCACCTCGTGTGATAAGCTGTGGGAAGAAAGGGCAGCACTGCTCCCAAGAGGTCAGAAATCTTTGGTTAAACTGGAAAAGCAAGGAGAGCAGCTTAAAAAAAGGAAGAGATTAAAATAATAATTGAATGCTGCATCTTACTTGCCCTGGGATCCTTTTGTGCCCTTAGGTTGCACATTGGTGATGCTTTCCTGCATTTTCAACCAGCCTGCCTGGACTAGAAGTGTTGCAGATGAAAACAAAAGCTCTCCTCTGTGCACATGAGCTCAGAAACTGGGATTTCTACAATAAGCACTGCAGACAAGACAGATAGAGGTCACCAAGCAAGTCCATGGTGAAGACGCAGGTCCAAGGTCTGGCTGGGTGGTTGAGTCTGAATGTTCAGATCAATGGGGTGTGTGGTTGTCACAGGTACAAGCAAGGACCCAAAATATCACTCCACTGCCTTCTGTCCAAAGAAGGAGAGGCCAAGGAACACGAGGGAAGGGAGCCCACAGCAAGCATCAAGTTCTTCCTCATGTACAACCTGGCATCAGCAGTAAGGTTGCCCTGCAGGCAGAAGCACAATGGTTGCGCTTGTCAGGTCTTCATCTGCTTCTTGGTCTGTTGAGGTCACATTGTCCCTTCGGTGTCCTGGTCTGGCCAGCAAGGCTTGGAATGGCAGGACCAGCTCCTGCTGCTTCTCCTCTTCACCCCGGCATTCAGCTTTGGGCCTTGAGCTGACCATCTTGGGACCACAGGAGATCCAATCCCCCAGTGCCCATGTCCTGCAGCCCTCAGAGAACCTCCTCCCTACCAGGGCAAACATTCTTTCATTAGGAGAAGTGACCCATATTCTCTCACTTTTGTCCAAGAAGTGCTTTAATATCAAACAAAGCACATGCTTAGAGTTTTCAGTCTGCTCTGTCGCCACCCTTGATGAAAGAAAAACTTTATTCCAGCTTTAGAAATGATTCTCCATCCCCTCGGCAAGACCTTGGGCTAGAGACAGATTGAAAAAAAAAGAACAGCTGCAATTTTTTTTTTATTTTTTTTTTTTTAACGAAAAGATTTTTTCCCCTCAAGATTTTTTTCACTTCTGATGGACTTCAGTTTCCCAGCTCGCTCTGGTACTGATCAGTGCCAAGCACAGGCTGCCCGAGATGGTTTTTAAGGCTAACTGGGTGATCCAGCCCCTGCTTTACTGCCAGCCTCCCAGTCAGTCTGTGATAGAGGTTGCATTTGGAATTGTGTATTTTCCACACGTCCTCCCCGATTGCAGTCTCATCACTACAGCAATACCACTCTTTTTCTTTCTAAGCATCCCCTACCTTGCTTGTAGAAATATGGTGTGGATGAGAGGGAGGGAGCATGCTCCTGGCACCCAGCAGGGTGACCCAGCCACCACTCCCTGTGATAAAGGCTGTATTTGGAACTGTGTATTTTCCCACACCGTGTGCCAGCTGGGAGTGAGTCCTTCCAGCACCCCCCAGGCACCAGCAGTGACCTGGGCACCAGGAGAACCACCCCAGCTGCAGCAGGGGAGACACCACCCCAGCCTCCCTGCCTCACACTTCGCCTCTGGTGTGATTTAGCACAGCACAGACTATGTTTTGTTATTTTTAAAACCTCTCCACAGTGATGAAATATGAAAGGACATCGTAGCAAACAACACCTGTGTGCATCTTAACTCCGGGCACCTCGGAGGAGCAGGTTAAGGAGCACGACAGTGCCAGCAGGACCAACACAACAGCAAATTCTAATGAGGAGAGGGGAGGCTGAGGACACCGAGGAGCCAGTGCTCAGGCAGTAACTACTCCAACCAGCAGAAGGGCTCTGCACACTGTGTATGTGCTGATCCAGGCTCCAGCGTGGCCCACGTGCTGTTTTATCTCCTGGCACACATCCTCTGACAAAGCAGCCCCAGGGCACGCACGCTGCCCGCTTGCACAGAATTCAGGTTGTTGCTTTGAAGGGCTGCCAGAAAGCCCTGGAGGCCCCCACACCCTATCGCTAGAGTTAGCCATGGTGACACAAGTGGGTAAAAGTCACCCTTAATGACCAGATGCAAGACAGCCTCATAGCATGTAGCTGCAGTATCTTCTCTATGTCAACCCAATATCCATGCAGTGGGATCTGGTTCCTCACCTGCTTATTTCTTTTGCAAACAGAGTTATGAGAGGGAGCAAGAACCACCAGAGTTGGCAGATATCCCTTTTCTTTCACAGGCAATGGGGATTCCCCCAAGCTTACATCTCAGCCCCATCACAAGCTAACGTGAGTGCCTCTTCAACTTCCCTTCCTCTCTCCATCTCCCTTGCACAGCTTCATCCAGGCACCAGGATTTTCCCCCAGCCTTGGGAGGAACATCCCATGTCCCCTACACCTCTTCTGGGGAGTGGGCCTGGAGGACCACGATGAAGAAGAGCTCCAGAGGAGAAAGTGGTTCCTCCCACATCAGCTGAGCTGAGGGCTTGTGGACCTCCTGCCTGCTGCCCATCCTACCCTGCAGCTGGACCAGTGCCGAACCTTCCCAGAAACCAATTGCCTGCACTGACACAAGTGTTAATTTTCACCTATGTTAAATGCTTCTTTGAATAATTTATTGGTTATTTATTCTGCCTGAGAGGAAGGTCAGACCACACATTTAAATGGAAATGCTGCTCGCAAAGGCTACAGAAAACATCAGTAACTATCACTGCTTCTCAGCTGGCCCAAGCTCAAGGCTGAGCAGGAAGATCTTGCTGTTTATCTCGGGTCATACCATGCTTCACTTCTGCTGCTTCGCAAAGGGTTTCCCAGAACATTCCCAAAGCACAACCCGTGTCCCTCAATAACCTGAAGTCAGCAGTGTCCCCTTCTCACCACCGCTCCCATAGTGGTGGGAAGGGCTTCTCCACACTTCAATAGACACCTGACCTGCAAAACTTTGGGATTAAGCCATGCCGTCTTCATCCCTCCCCCTGCCACAAGCTTTCAAGCTGTTGCTGTTCTGAGCCTGTCCCCAAAGAGCAGACACCCAATTTTCCTGGACAGACAACAACAAGAATGAGCAGGAGGCTAAAAGTGATATGAATGGGATAACTGGACCTCAACACACACATGGTTCCAGTGAAGGACCAGCAGGCCTCTCTGGAGATGGTCCCCAAATGTGTTTAGCCTCGTGATCCAACCAAAGCTGCACGAATACATGACTATCTGATTTTCCAACTGCATCCCTGCACAATATGACACTTTATTTCCAAGAATTAAAGGCCTCTCCAAAGTTTTTTCCACTAAAACCCAGTTCTACTTTCTATTCTTTGAGTTACTACATTTTAATCTATTTTTCAGTAAAACCCATTGTATTAGCCAGGTTTTGGCAGGACAGTCAGGAAAAGACACGGTGCTAAACCAGTCCACCACTGAGGACAACCAGTTTGGCTATCCTGAAAGTAAGGTTTTTCTCAATCAAGAACTTTTGTGCCTCTCTGGTTAAGTCCTGCCAGCTCCACCCGTGCTGATGACACCAGCATGTACATTTGCAGCACAGCTTTCTCCTGGGACTTCTGCAGAAAGCCAGACTTGGGTGGGTTTGATCCCTTCAAGAAAAATTGTTTGTTAAACTTAATAGCATCTACTTTCCTCCTAAAATAATGTCTGCAGAAAAATGGTCCTACTGGGGTCCATATGAAACAGCAGCACCACATAATTAGCTAGGATATGGTAGAGATATTGGGGACTCTGGGTGATGATATTGCAGAACTGTTCTCTCATACAGGCAAACAGATCACTACATTATAACGGGGAAGACAAAGGATATTTATTATTATTGTGCTCTAGCAAGGCTCGGTTTAACACACAGTAGTGAATGGAAACCCACAAGTAAAATAAAAATCCTCTAATTCACATCCTCACTGTTAAAATTACAGAGAAAAAGAGTGATCTTGGATGTACAAAAGCCTAGCAAAATAGCAGGATAGATAAAAATAATATATATATGGCTGAAATCCAAAGCACCTCAGACAAAGCCTATTGGAGGAAACAGTTTATCATGAAGAAGAGGGGGAGGCTGAACAAAGAGGCCACAGCAGAAGAGGATGAATGATTTTATGGGCTTCGATACTTAATGGTCCAACTGGAAATGACATGAAAGTCCCCTATTTTCAAGGTGACTGGTTTGAGCCGTCTCAAACAGACCCTCTATCATCACTGGCCACTCTTGAAAACCTCAGCAAGGCAATCTGAAGCTGTCCCCAGGGACCTGCTGAGCCAGGCGGCAGCAGGCCTCTGTGTCTGGCCCCAACCCAAACTCTTCAGGCAAAGGCTGATCTTGGCAAAGTTTCTGCTCTGTAGTTTGAATTCAAAGAGCTCCTTCATGCTTTCTGACCTGGGATTAGAAACATTTTCATTCAAGAACTTTTGGGTTTTTGGTCTTGTTTAGTCCTAGCTCTTGGGAATCAATGTTTTCTAACAAGTTTCCCCTTTCTCTTTTACCTGGGAGAAATTCTACTTCTTCACATGTCACGAAGCCAAGGCACAAGCAAAACTCTTTCTTACCTGCTGGAGGACAGACCAGTCTCCCACCAGGTCCTGATCAGAGTCGCACGCTGTGATTGCTCGAGCAGTGTCCACATTGGTAGTTTTTGGCTTATCATGAGTAACTTCAGTCATTTTTGCAACTCCAGCCGTTTCCCATTGCAATTGCCACGATGAAGGTGGGCAGGGATGGCCTACATGCTTGCCATAAGGAGGTCTCTAGTCCCACTCTGACACCTCATATGAGCCAGACAACAGGAAAGGGTTCCTACCTTACTTCAGCTGACCCCTTCTCCTTCAGCAGGAAGCCACAGCATAGCAGAGTCACCAAGACCCCCAGTAACGGGCCCTGCTTTGACCCACCATCAGCTGGTCTCTCTCAAAATGAAAAAACATTTCTGTTGCACTTAGCTTTGCTTTAACACAGCAGACAGACTCCAGGGATAAGCAGGAACCAGTCCTACAGGAAGGTTCACCATCATGAGGGCACCCCATTCTATCTGCTCACCTAAGGGCTTTCGGTTTTAGAGACCTCAAACCCTCAGGTACTCCAGTACCCTCGGGCAAGGCAATGGGATTTCTGGGTTCAAACAGCTCAGCCAAAAGACAAAAAAGAAATCCAAAGCAGTATGATGGAAATCACTGGAAGAGCCCTCCAGACTCCTCTGGTCTCCTCCAGCACTTGCAACTGCTAATTGCCAGCAGTCCAATTACATTCATGTCTCTGATGGATTTAATTGCCGAGTTGCTGAAGAGAGAAGTGACCTATTATGGATCATTGTTTACAGCAAATTAGCTCAGAAATTCCCATCTTTCTGCCTGTCATGCTCAGAGGGCAAACTCCCTTAGCTCTGCCACTGAGTCAGCCAAGGGCTTCACTGGCTCCAGCAGATGCAAGCTCATTCATGAGGAAAAGCTGAGCAAAGACACATCTAGGACAGATCCACCAGCCTGGCTGTTCAGCCAGGAAGCTCTGAAATGAAAAAAGTCAGAGAAAAAGCACAACAGCTCAGAGAAAAAAGAAAATAATGCCCAAGGGAAGAAGCTACAGAAGTTCTGCAGCAGCAGGTGAGGAGGGAGTGACATAGCTCAGACCAAACCTGATGCCTGTCCTGAGCTTAAATGGAGCTGGTGGAGCAATGGGCAGAGGACGGGTGGGTGGAGGTCCCAGGTGAAGCTGTTCAGGACTATTAATGCCTACAGGGCCTTGGTGGCTTCAGAGAGAGGGTGTTTGCTTCTTGAGAGGTCTCTAAAGGAACACCTGGGGAGGAAGTGACAGGAATGGAACAGGCTGCCCAGAGAGGTTGTGGAGTCTCCTTCCCTGGAGACATTCAAACCCCGCCTGGATGCGTTCCTGTGTGATGGACTCTAGGTGACCCTGCTCTGGCAGGGGGGTTGGACTGGATGATCTTTCGAGGTCCCTTCCAACCCCTAGGATTCTGTGATTCTGGGATTCTGTGACCTCCAGGCAGTTTGAAATCTAAGAGTAAACAAAAGAACTGGGGAGGGAACATTTTCCTTTGCAGGACAGATACAGGGCTGGGCTGAAAGGAGATTTAGGAGAATTTTGCATTTTTTCTAAACTAGGTGAAAATTTATTTCTGATGGCTCTAAGCCTCCCCACCCAGTCAAGGGGCACTGCCTGTCAAGCAGGCTGAAGGTAGGGCTGGTGGGAGCCCTCTCTTCCCTTTGTCACACTGGTGAGGTCCCTCAGAGGTGCACTACTTGGATGGGAGCTCTTAAGGTCTTCTAGAGACAGCACTGAGTAGCCACAGCCCTCCTGGGAAGCAGGGGTCTCCTCTCCCTGAGCACAGCAAGGTTGGGTGCTGCTCTACGGGCTTGGTTGTTATTGCATGTGGACAAATACAACACTAGGACCACATTATCCAGGCTGTTACCTAGAGATTAAAAGAGGCAGGGCAACAGAAGAAGCTTAAAAACAGGCCTGCCCTTGACTTGCACAATATATTTCAACGGACCCATAAAAAGATCAAGGAATTCACTCAAGCATGAATAGTTACAAGCATAAAAGAATGGCGGTATGATATTTATTATTAAAGCTCTTTTAAAGCCCCCTTATTGCACATGGATTCTGAGCCTCTGGGGAAAGTCAGGGACAGGATATTTAGCAAAAATGTTATTAAAAATAGAAATTGTTTCCCATGACTTAACCTTATTCCCCGGGGGGAAATCACTTAGGTGATGTTATTGGAGAGCACGCAGTTACGAGACTGTGATTGTTATGGAAGACTCTGCACAAGGTTTCTGGAACAGCAGCAACGTTTCTGCTTCCAGGGAAGCAGATTTACCTGTGCACCTCACCAGATGACTGCAGCCCTCACCCCCAGACTGAAGAAGGCTTTTTCCTCGAGCCCACATGCTTATAACCAACCTGCAACCCCTTCTGCAGCTCTCAGGGGATGGGAGCGCTCCACACCACGAGGTGCAACGAGCAGAGGGCATGTGGGGCTGCCAGCAGGCACGAGGATGAGATTCATCACATCATCCCCTGGCAGTTTATGTTTGCCATCATCATGAGTCAAGTCTGCAGCTCCAAGATGCACCCAGTTCACCTTCCTTGGACTTGGAGGGACTTGAGAGCAGTGGCCAAACGGGCCGTGGCTTGCTTGCTGCTCTACTTCTAGCCCAGTGTTAGCAATAGAAGGCTTTTGTCCTAAGTTTCCTTCAGAACCTGCAAAAAGGTTCAATTATGACAAACTGGCTTTTTCTGACAGAAAACCTCCTCTGCCCCACAGCCATGGCCAAATGCTGCTCATTGAAGCATGATTAGGTGTGATCCCCCCCTGCAAAGATGGCCTGAAGCTCCTTGGGAAATACAGCTCCAGAGGCCATGGAAACACCAGGCGTTGATCAGATCATCTCCTGGCTTCCTCCTGGGATATGTATCAAGGAAGATGGGCAGATATCAAACATTTCTCACAGGCACTTGTCCCTTCAACACCTGACACTGGCACAGCAAAACAGTTTTTGATCACTTGAGCTTAATGTCCATGCAATCATTGCATGGAATGTAATTTTGTCTTGCAAACAAAAAAATAGAGAGGGGAAGGAGGATAAAAAAATGAGACTCAAAGGTCTCCATGCTTCAGAATAGCTGGCTCTGAAGTTCTGCTGTAAGCATCAGATCTCATCAAACTCTGTAAACTCCCTCCCCCCTACCTGCATTTGGACACTTTCCTCTTACTTAGTGATATTCCATCAATTACATAACTTCACAGATACTAGAGATCAGTATTAGGTAGATCAGCTTCATTATCAGCACAGTTATTGTCCTTCGGAGACTGAGCTAGTGGCCATTTGTCTTCTTCAATTCAATTAACAACAATTCTCTCTGGACAGCACATAGGCTGCACTCAGTGACATGCTGCTACATCCCCTCCTCCATCAGGACACGACCCCCATCTCGGCAGACAAGGTCTGGCTCCTCTCTCATGGCTGCATGCTATACATTTTAGCAGCACACCAGGAAATGGCACACTAAATTATCAAAGAACTAAACTGGGCAGGGCCTGAGCCAAGAAAAATCCATTTATTGATGGCCATTCCCCCTCTGAAGTGCTTGAGTGGGTTGACAAGACAGAAACATGACTTTCCTGACCAGCCAAGAGTCTTCCCAAGGAGGATAAGGTCAAATCTTCCAGCAAAGGATGGAGGGTGGAAACCAAAGGCTGGGGCCAGACTTAGGGAAGAGTTTCCACTTTTTTGAGGAAAATGGAGCTTGCAGCTGCTTGGGTATGCCAGTGTGACTCTTCCATACAACCATGGATCATGGCACCCTTATTTTCCCCTTGTCCCTGGCCTCTGCTCTGTGAATGCTCTTGTCACTAAGTTGGAGGAGCCTCAAACCAAGCACATTCCTCCATGATGTTGCTGCCTTCCAGCACGTGAATAATCCCCTCACTTCTGCAGAGCAATGGCTTGGTTTGCATCTGCATCCCTTTCCATTTCCAACTCTGGAGGGGCTTGCACCTTTAACCAGATGTTTACAGGAGTGGTGCTGGGTTGGTTTTAAAGTGTTTTGGGCTTCATTGGAGTCAGGGCTGAGGCTCTCCAGCTCCAAGTGATCACTAGGACCTGAGTCACCAACCTCGGAGGCTTTCACAGCTGGTGACCAAGGCCTTACAAGCAGAGGGAGACACGGGGGAGCCCAGCACACAGCGTGCAGCTCTCCAGCAAGCCCCAGCCAAGCTCTGCAGTGGCATGTGGTGAGCAGAGGTCAGAGGCGAGCTTGCTGTCATAAATAAGACACCGTTACCATGGAAAGCATTAATTGCTGGCAAATTGCTCTAGTAGCAATTCAACCTGACACATGTTATGTTAGAACAGAGCTTACACTGAGAAGGTGTGGGATCAGCTGATGATTTATGGGTGCAGAGAGCAGCAGAATCACTGGGAGTGGGCAGGAAAGCTGGGGAGTCTCCTCACCAACCACAGTCTGCAAACTTCTCACAAGAAGAGCTACCAGTGCAGGCAGAAAAGGCAGCTGGGAGCTAAAGAGATGTGTCCTTGTGGGTGGGGTCTTGCCTTTGAAGTTTGTACCATGCCACTTGACCACACAGCTGATCTGGCTGACCGCTCCCTGGTGATGATACAAGCACCCAACGGTCAGCCTTCGAGGTTTGCTCCCTAGAAGATCCACCAAAAACCAATGTTTGGTTTGTTAACGTGTCCTTCTGCTTTAACAAAAGCAAAATCCATCCCCCCTGTCCCTGGAACAAGCACAGCCCTGGCGCTGCTGCTGCTGTGAGTAACTGTGATGGGATCACTGAGACGTAACAAGATTTATTTCTTTCTCCCAAAGAACAACTGTCTGCTTGGTGTCCTCAGTAAATAATATTCTGCCTGCATCATCTGGGGACATCATTAACCCAGGAGACAGTGACACCACTTAGCCTTTCACGGGCTCGCTCAGCTGCCTGAAGCTGACCGAGATGTATGGTTACTCAATGAGTCCTTTCAATGCCAAAATTCACAGGTGGGAAGAAGGAACACAGCACAGATGTTTGACACCAGGCAGGAGGAAATGCAGCACTGAGGAGCACCTGTGAGCAGCTCCACACACCACTTGCAGCACAGCCTTTACCAGGAACCTAGAGTACATCAGGGCTAGTTGGGCCACTTTGGCTTTAGCAGAGTTATCAGAGTAGTGAGTCACAGACTCCAGCTGCTGGACACACCAGGCCAATTCCCAACTGTTGCTCTTCCCACCGAGTGCCCAGGATCTTCTCTCTTCCCCACCCACAAGCACCTCAGTGACTGTGTCCAGGCAGGGCCCAGACAGCTTGGTCCCTGACCATGCTGAGTGCTCAAGACTTTGACTCATCTGCCTCCTCACTATGCTGAAGAGCTCCTGGCTGCTCCTTCGCTGTGTCTCTGACCAAACCACTGGATTTATTAATGCATTTTTAATTAACAAACTCAATCACCAGGGGAAAGTGTCTTGCATCTTAATGACCTTTGCTTCGAACCTTTGCCAGAAACAGCTTTATACCATAAACTTGTATCTGCAACCAAGTCTCCTGATGACCCTCAACTCACAAACTGAGCAGCCAGGGCAGGGGAGGGAGGTGCGGGTGAGGAATCTGCTGGGTGGACATAGTCCCAAATACACTCCAAGCTGGTGGAAAGTTATAAGACACTCGTTTGAGTATGAACAAGTCACAGAAAGCTTACAAAGCCTCTGCACAGTTACAGAAGTGCTGTAGGAGAGGCTTGCTGCAGCACAGCAATGAGGTTCAGATGGTCGCAGGACCTGGGGAGGTCTGAGCAGAGCTACACGCCTAAAGCATGCTGGAGATGGGCAAGGGACAGGAGCCAGCCTGATGGCACACACCAGCCCTCTTGTCCTCAGGGACAAGAGAAGGGCCACAGTTATTTTTCCTTGAAGCCTTGTTCATACTGGTTCACAACCCAATTACTCACCACCTCTCCCCAGGAGGTGCCTTTTTGCAAGCCACATCTTTCCAGATCAGCTTGTAGCATTAGGGGCCAGCATAATGACCTGTTTTTTCCTAGGAGTCAGTGACATTTTAATCAACTCTTCCGGATAGAGTTACACATTTAAATGTTTCGCTGTTTCCTCTGGACTTCCCCAGGCATTTCATGGTTTCAGCATGGTTTCAATGGTTTCTATATTCCTCCAGTTCCAGATCTCATTTCAAGCCAGCCGTTACAATCGAGCTGTTCCAAGCTGATCCACGCTGCAGGAGCCCACTCTCCTCAGCTCCACGTCAGAATCCATCTCTCAAAGGTTGAACCCACTAACTCCTCTCCCCTGCTTTGGGAAGGGTGGGGGAACTGTTGACAGCTTGGTGGTTTATTACCCACACGGCTCTGTAGATCCATACCTCCCCAATGTGTGCCCTGTGCCAGCTGTTCCTCTCTTTCCTGGCTCCTCTGTCACACAAGCTGTTAGTGATGCCATTTGTCTCCATCCTCCTCTGAAAGGCACCTCTCAATGGCACATGGTTCCCAACAGAGGCTGTCCCCTTGCCCTCACCCACACCCAGCCTTATCCTTGCTGGAACCAAATAACACGAGGAGCAGGAGGACCTCATATGAAACCCCTTCCAGAGCAGAGAGCAGCAGATGCTAAATATTCATGCATCTATTGGTTCACAGCACTGCGCTGCATATGCAGGAAGTATTTATGCTCCATTGAGTCTCCTGATGAGCATCCCATCCCCAGCTCCTCTGGGTCACCACGGAGAGGCAGAAGCACCCTGGAACCAAGCATTGCTGATGCAAACATCAGTAGTAGCCACTGCACTATAAATACACGTGCAAGGCTTCTTCCCACAGCTGGATGTGTATTCATCCCTTCTGCCTTTTCCATCTATCCACACCCCAATCCTTCTGGCCAGCAGCAAGATATGAGTTCACCTTGCCACAGGCCCATAGGTGTCCCCTTGCTGTGGCCCAGGTGCCCAGCACTCCCCAGCCAGGCTGCCACCTGCTCAGTGATTCCTCCTCGAGCCTGCTGCAAGGATCGCTTCACCGCCCTAAGCTGTACTCACAGGGACTTGGGAAGCAGCTTAAGCAATGGTGCACGACTCAGTCCTCCTGCTTAGCTCTCCCCTCTCAAAGGAGAAGCAGGAGCCTGCTCCAGCAAGGTCTCTCACATGGTCCTGCAGCTCCACTGCAGCCAAGAGCACCAGAGACTTTCTGCCCCGCCGTGTGATGCTATCTTGCTGGCACCTCCACTTTATCAAAATGGGCTTGCTGAAGCACAAAATCAAGATTGTTGTGATGCTGCTCCTCCAGGAAACACCTGAGCTGCAAGAAGGTGTTTCCCAAGTGGAGTTCCAGCCGTGCGCAGCCCTGAGCAGTGAAAGACCCACCATGCTCCTCACTCTCCTGGTTCCTGCCAGAGCTGTCTCACCTGCACCAACCATTTTTGCTTTGAGCCAAGCAAACTTCCCTCCCATGTGAGGTTTTGGGCACTGCCACCATGAAGATGTCTCAGAGGCTCAGTGAAGGCCTTGCAAAGAGGCTCGGAGCACATTTCCAAAGCTGCCATGGTTTGCTTTGTAAGAAAATCCCCTCCCACGTACCACTACGAGCACTTTGAAGGGTCAGGCACTGCCCCACTCTCCCTGTGGGTTGCCCAGTTCTTACTAGGTGGGCAGACACAGCAGACCAGCTTCTCAGGCAAAGATGGACTCATGGAAGAGAGAGGGATTTGGAAGCCTTTTCTCTCCCTTTCTGCTCCAGGCAGGATGGAGCAATCACTTCACAAGGCTCAATTTCCTGGGTTGCTTTCACAATCCCTGATCAACCATGCTGACCTGCTGTTGCTCCATGTCACCCCTCCACCTCACCCTTCGCAGTGTCCAGCCTGATTCACCAACAGCACCCCTGGAAGTGGTACAAGACGGAGGGTCCCTGCATTGCACAGCCAGAGGCCGTACCCCCGACAGGACTGGGAACCTCATGGGGCAAGTCCAGGGTCCAGAGACACCTCGCATGTCCCTGTAACACCCCGAGGGCACACAGTGCCAAGGCAGCATTTCAAAGCCTCCATGAGGGAACCATTTATTATGCTACTCCTCCCCTCTCCACTGTCCTGCAGCCCCGAGCACCAATATCCAGTGTTTTTTCTAATCCAATTTATCACCGGGCTGTTTCACCCAAGTCAGCAGATGTCCCTCTGCTCAGGTTACTGACGGATCGATTTACGCCAAGGCCTCAGAGATGCCTCTTGCCAGGTCTCAGAGTTTCAATTCCCCTCCTGTCTCAGTGAGATGTGGGGAAGGAGAAGGCAAAGCTCAGAGCTTTGTAAATGACAGGGAGAGCCGAGCACCCTGCAAGGGGCTGCTGCTGCAATGGTGGAAGGGGTGCAAGGAGAGGCCCTGCGAGCTCTGCATGGAGCAGGGGCTGACAGCAGAGGTAGATCACAGCGTGCCAGGGGCTCAGAGGGGCATGTGGAGCCTCACAAGTGGCACCATGGCAGCCCTGCGTGCACAGCTCATCCCCAGCGAGCTCTGGTGCGCAGGGGCGAGGGCTGCACAAAATGGTCAGGAGAGCTGCTGTGTATGCAACACACCTATTTCCCACTCCTGTCCATGCTGCTCGACCATTCTGTCTTCAAACATGCATTTTCTGCTTCTGCTTAGTCTGTGCGGGAAGCTGGAGCAGCACAGGCCTCCCACTGCACCTGGGAGCTCACACCAATTTTTTGTACACACACTCCTCCGTGTTGGAGTCCAGTACACAACTCCACCTCTACTCGAGGAATAGAATCACAGAATTGCTTGAGTTGAAAGGGACCTTAAAGGGTCATCTAGTCCGAACCCTCTGCCATGGGCAGGGTTACCTTCCACTAGACCAAGTTGCTCAGGACACCATCTAACCTGGCCTTGGACATCTCCAGGGATGAGGATCCACCACCTCGCTGAGCAACCTGGTCCAGTGTTTTACTGGGGGTTTACTCATGGGGAAACGCTTCTTCCTTAAATCCAACCTAAACCTGCCCTCCTTAGTTTAAAACCATTACCCCTCATGCTACCACAACAGGCTCTGCTAAAAAGCTGTCCCCATCCTTCTTATAGGCCACCATAAGGTATTGAAAGGCAGCAACGAGGTCACCTCGGAGCCTTCTCTTCTCCAGGCTGAACAACCCCAACTCTCTCAGCCAAACAACTGGCAATCACACACTTACAGCAGACAGCACGACGTGCCCTGAGCACCAACACACAGCTTTGCCTCGGAAGGCACCTGCCCTTCTCCAGCCACCTGTGTGCTTTGGATTTGTGTGATGCTGCCCAGGTTTGGTACCCCAGCATCTGGCCTCCAGCTCTGCCCACCTGCAGCGGCTTGTGCTCGAGCTGGGTCCCTGCTGTAACAATGATGTTCCTCGAGTTGAGCTGTGGGGCAGGAGCTATGCCCCTCCATCCCACAGCATCCCAAGGAGGTTCTAGTTCAGCCCTCACAGAGATTCCAGCCTCAGCTGTTGTGGCCCCATGCCACGTTCAATGGGAAACAGAGGGTAAGGTTTCGTTACTTCTCACTCTCAAGACTCTCAAGCTCATGATGAAGCATTTCAGTGAAATTAAGGCTGATTTTTGCTGCATTCTTCTTCCATTCTGGAAGGGGAAAGGTGCTCAGTGAGACCCAGGGGAACCAGCGAGCTCCCCATCTGTCACTACATGGAAAACCCAACAGGGTGGTACTGGGATTTAATGCTCTGGGCAGATAACAAGGACATTTAGCACTTTTCCCTATTCCCCTTAGAGAGAAGGGCACAGCAATGTGGTAGGCATTTCTGGGGAGGAATATTCCTGGGGTCACAATCCAGCAGTTTTCACACTCCAGGTCCTCAACGGATTTCCTCCCACCCCAGTCATCCTCCTGCACATGCAGTTGGTCCCAGCTCTATTTTCTCAACCCACAGGTCTGTTCTGTGAATTCTCAATTAGATACAAAACCTCTTAAGGAGTGAGACAAAGCTGCCAGAAGTGGTTTTACGGAATCCGAGACACAAATCCCTCCTCCTCAAAAGCACTCTCCTGACCTGTTCTCCAGCTATCCAAGTGCATTTTCAAACCAAAGCTGCAGGCATGAGATGTGACCTGGAAAGAAGACTGGCCACGTACCCAACTTTGCTGCTCTGCTTGGAGAAGACCTTCCAAGCAAACCAAATGGAAGCTTCTATTTGTTTCCCTCCTTTCCTGATGAAAAGCTCCCAGCTGTTGGGGAGGTGGCTACGTGGAAGGGCAGGATATCACCGAGGTGGGAGAGATTTCTTTGCCCTTATCAAGGAGGGGCAAAAGAACCAGTATTAGTAAGGTCTCCCAGCTTAGTCTCCTTCTTTAAGGGACAAAGCATTCACCTCCAAATGAGAATAACAACAGGAAAGCAGCAGAAGGGAGGTGAAAGTTAAAGCAGTGTCATTGGAAAGACTGGGACAGACTTCATCAGGCCCATGCTGGAACTGCCACCTATCAGCAAAATCCGGTGAGATAAAGAGCTTTAGTTATGCATTGTCATGGTGTTTTAAATAAAGGTGTCTGCCCTCGAGCCCTCATTCCTCAAGCCCTTCACCCTGCTCCCCTTGGGACGGGTAGGTATGCATCATTAGAATGGCACACCAGCCTCAGCCCCTGAGGGTCACGCTACCCAGAGTTGGTGAGCTCAGCATAGTATAAGCAACTCTGTTGAGATGCATCAGAGTGACAGTTAAGGTCCTTGCCCTTTCCATTAGCTTTATTTTAATTTGAAGCCGCACTGTTCATTACTTCCATTATATCCAGTCTCAGCTGGCTGGCATGATGCTTTATATTGCTGCTGACTTTGGGCAAGAGCCTGATGCTGAAGTCTCTGGGGTCCCGGCTGCATGCGTGTCGTGGCAACACTGGCCAGCAGTGACACCTGGGGACAGGTGCCATGGGTCTGCTAGGACACCACTCTACTCCTCCACCGCACCAAACCATCCCCACTGTGGGTCTGTGGGTCTGGGCAGACTCAGGGACAGTCCATGCCATTCCCATTCCCTTGCCACAGAAATGCTTTAATTTATTTAAGGATGGAACCAATGCAGTGTGGATAGTTGGAAGTCAAGTCAGTTTGCAGAGAAGTTTCCAAACATCAGCTCAGCTTCTGGAAGCTTATACAGCCACAACATTAGCCTACAAGTAGCCCAAGGCCAGAGGCTTCAGATGCTGGAAAGCAGCTGCTGGATACAGGAATGAGCTAGAGAAGCTGGAGCATCACTGATCAGCCCAGAGTCCCCAGGCTCAGAGCTCTTCCCATGGCATATCCACCCAACTTCCTAAAGCTTCTGGAAAACTTCAGAGAAGCTACTTGGATCAGGAGCAATATGATCCTCAGCCCCTACCATGATGTTGGGGTTCTGTCTCCAACACTCCCCATTAAAGGGATGCTGGGAGAGAATTGGAAATGTAGGTATTTTTCAGCTGGTTCTTTTCCGGCATTTAAACGCCTGCTCCTGTCTCTCCCCAGCCCTTCTCCTGGGAAGACAGCCTGGACAGGCAGTCCCTGGACTGCTTGGGATTGCAAAGAAATCACTGCAGCAGACACGAACCAAACCAGGAACCACCTCTCACCCACTACTGCACACAGTCTCGTCCTCTGCTTATCTACAGGGTCATTTTCCATGTGGTCCAGTCCTGGAGCTTGAAAGCCCTTTCAAAAGGGAAGTTGGAAGCCTTACCTCAGGCTAAGGAGCTGCTAGGGAGAACAAATACACAGCTCTGCACAAATAAGGTGGAAGCTGGGAACAAAGGTGGACATCTGCTTCAAGACAGGTTGATCTAAGGAAAGATTTTCCACTATCTTTGGATATAAATGGGGAAGTCTTGAAATAGAATCTTTCCTTGGTAAAAGAATGCCAGTTTGCAGCCCATGCAATTTCTAGTCCATATATTTACAAAGATCCTTGAACAGAGACAGAAAATTTGCTGGGATGGACATTCATGAAAGTAAAGCAGCAGGTCTCCTTGCAGAAGGCACATTAATGTGCCCCCCACATTAACCAAAGGCCATCGCCTCGGGCTTGTGGAGATGTGTGGGGACCCAGAGGAGCCTCACAAATGCAAGAGGATTGCCAGCCTCCCAAGTCAGGACAAAGCAGCAGCCAGGGGACATCAAAGCAAGGACCAAAGACAGGCCTCATCAGCATGATGAGGATCTGCAGGAGTGGCTCAGCCATTGAAGCATCTGCATAAGCCAAGCACAGAGCCTTGTCAGCCGGGACAATCCTGACCTCGCTGCCTTCTGCAACAAACCATCAGTGCTGGGAGAGTTCAGTTACCCACCACACACAGCACTTCTCTTTCATCATGGGATGGTAGATCTGGACACAGCTGGGCAGGGCACCTGGGCTGCGAGACCTGCAAGGGTGTGGAGCAGTGGTGCAGACCCTTGTGGAGCGTTTCCCCTTGACATTCAGAAGAGACAGATCATAGAATCATAGAGGCTGGAAGAGACCTTCAAGTCCTAAAGCCCCTGAACAAGAGAAGAAAGGTTCCTCACTGTGGAGGGGATGTAAAATTAGAGTCAAAACAAAACCCAAGATGCCCAGTCCCAGGCTTCTGCCCCATGCCAGTACGGCTGCAGGGACAGGCAGACTTTGAGGTGGTGAGGACAGACTCTGGGTTCATGCTGCTGGCTGACCCATGGTGTTTTGGAGCAAGAGCACTGGTCCCACTTTGGGACCTCTTGGGGAGGCGTGCATTTGTCCCAAGCAAGCCTAGAACCATACCAACCACCTGGTGCTGCTGGAGGCTGGGCAGGTAGGAGAGCCATTGAGGTTGCCCAGAGAGGAGGCTCAGAGCGTTATGTTCGGAACAGAACAGAGCTAGAGGACTTTTAGATCAATGTATGTGTCTGCCAAGAGTGGACTTGACAGACAACCTGCTTTAGTACAACCTGCAGTAACTTTTGGGGGAAGATTGGTTATACTGAGGTAGTTGACAATTAAAGAGCATTCTCAAGCAACTATTTTTCATCAAAATTACTTTTCAGACCCTCAATTCAGGCACATAAGATACACACTCCTCAATAAGGTTCCATACTACTACCTTGTAAACTACATACACAGACTCCTTCCCCATCCCACCAATACTGTAGTACAGACCCCAGAGCCAGGGAAGTGGAGAGCACTATGGTGGCTTCTGAAATCACACAGATAAGAAAATCCTAGCAGTCAGCATTAAAAGGCTTTCTGTGGAGGTAAACTATAGATTTTTGCTTTGGTTTAATATTAATGTATTTATATATTGTTAGTGCAATTTGTTGAAGCTGTTTCCTTGCTTGCAAAAGCCTGGGTTTAGCAAATATTGGCTGGTTAACTATGTTGTTCCTTAGCAACCCTAATTGGATTTCAAATTGGAGATTTTGTTTTGGAAATATTACCTGTATCACTTAGCAATGTGAAATAAGTTCCTACCTTCCTCATGCAGATAAACCCAATCAGCATCCCTCAACTCACAGGGGTTTAATCTTGTTTACACGCTTCTAGGACAAGAGCTGACACCTTCTCTCCTCCCCTGGCCAAGACTTGCAATCTCTCACCAGTAGTAGGAAATCCAACACTGGCATAAGCTCCTGCTGCAGACACCAGCTTGTGTGGCCTCCACGGCAGCCCCATGGTGACACTGGTCCTGTCCCCAGGCAAGGTGGCAGTCCTGCAAGCTTAGCATGTCCCAGCTCATCTGCTGGGAACATCAGAGGTGGCTCCAGACCGGATAAATGGAGCTTAAATGTAGCTGCTGGGCCAACAGCAGAGGGTGTGTGGGTAGATAGACCAGCTGAGGATGGTCAGAGCAATGAAGGTGCTCCCAGGGCCTTGGCACCATGGCTGCTTTGCTGGTCCTCTGCCTGCTACAGTCCACCAGTCACTCCACACCCATCAAGATGACCAAGACAGGCAAGGAGACCTTCTGATATAGCCCACAGAAAGACACTAGCTCCAGCAGCCTGGGACCTCTGACCAGGACTTCTCTGAATATCAGCTCTGTAGGCTCTGTGACTTGGGTGCACCAGAATCATCCATCCCTCCAGATGAAGATGTCCTCCAGCTCAGCCCAAAGGCAGAAGGCCCACTGCACACAGCTGGGATGTGAGGAAGAGAGCTTGGCAAGTGCATCCTCCGAGAGTCAGCAAGGAGATGTGCTGGCATTAGTTGAAGGGAAGGATGGGTTGACCAGGACTTGGCCCAGGCACATGCACAGTCCCACTGTCCTGCTGTCTGACCCATCAGTATTTTAGATGAGGCTGGGCAATAGGAAAAAGGGTGCAGAATGAAGTGCCATGCTGCACCCCACCAGCCCAGTGCATCTGCTGCTGGCCTGCTGGATGAAGCTTGCAGGGGTCTCAAAAATGGGGTGGACTTTCTCTTCCACAGCCTTCCTCTCCCCTTTCACTGTGTTCTTCTGAGGCAGTAGGGGTGTGAGGGCCCTCCTCAGCCTGAGGATATGGGAATAGGCAATGCCACAACCGAGGGGTGCCCAAAGGTGCTGCCCACCCACCTGCAGCTCAAAGCCTCCGAGTAGCTGGGGAATTGCTGTGCACGGCCACCAAGCAAACTGCAGTGCAAACTCCAGCAGAGCTTTCCAGACCTGTGGAGCTTCATTCCTGGTGTGAGTGGAAGGCAGCTGATGTTGTGTGTGCCATTTAGCCACACTAAACGGGTAAGCCAAGCATTAAGCCAATTACAACCTACAAATCATTGCACAGCAGCGCAGTGCTCTGATTTCAGCCATGGGCCAGTGACTGCAGGGGCTGGCAGGGAATGAGCATTGATCGGTGCCCAGGGCCCCACGACAGCCCCATCACCCCCTGGCACTACCCGTTCAACAGTGGTGAGCATGCCTGGTCCTCCTGCCAGCACCTCTGTCCCAGCTACAGCACTGGGAGCCCCAGGAGAGCCACGGAAGGTCAGCAAAGACCACAGGAGGTACAAAAGGGAGTGGTTCCTACAGGAACCAGGCATTTTGGGTTGTGCTGCACAGGGGTTGTCTACCTGTCACTGCAGGAAGGGTTCATTCTGGCCGGATGGTTTCTTATGAAGCACTTTGTCTCTGCAGAGATGGAATGGGTGAGGGAGCCAAACAATTAAAGAGAGATGCTGACATCCTTGTGCAGCACAGAGAGAGGAGAGGCAATTACAGGGAAGTGTCAGCCTGCAAACTAGGCTTTTTATGCTCTAAAGATGTTAATCTCCATTTTGAGGAGAGATGAAGCAGTATTTTCCCTGTGGAATAGACCCTGAGGGCCTGGGGGTATGGAAGCATGGAGGTATGAATGGTCCTCAGCCCCATGCAACAGGATGAGGCCAATCTCCATCATGGCAGAGCAATGCCATGGTCTGAGCACCAGCAGAGCTGCCCCAGTTGTGTGAATCCAGCCTGCTCAGGTACCTGCACCTCCCTCCTTCCTCCAAACTTACGAAGAGGTGCTGGATCAAGACACCAACTTTAGCAACATGGACAGACTCAACTATAAACAGAAGGCTTTGACCCCAGCCCCAGCTGGGTTTTCCCACTAGGTAAAAACTGGGGTGAGTTTTTTGGAGCAAACTGTTTGCCAGCTAAACTAATGCCACCCAAGCCATGCTGAATCCAGCTCCTTCTCACAATGGCTCAGAGTTTTCCAGTTCTGATGCCAGCCCAAGCTTAGGTTAGCAGATTGAGTCTGGGAAATAAGATACAGACTTTCTAGACCCTGTCCCAAAAGAGGAAAGCATTTCACCTCATGGTAACTCTACACACTCTTGAGACTAACCCAGGAGATGGCAGGACCTTCCTGATCTTGCTTGGGCTACTCCTTCATGCTAGAAAGGAGCTTTGGTGAGAAACTCGAAATCAGGAGAAGATGGTGGCTACTGAGCCATAATGAGGGGCTGTTTCCTTCAGGTGGAACTAGACCAGGTATTTAGAGGGGAAACAGGCAGGAAAACGCAGTGTTATTCTGCTGAAAATTCAAATGAAACTGGATTTATTTTGTCTTTGTTTCAATTCTCAAGAGATGGTGTTGACTTCTGTGCTGGAAAACCAAACCCTGCAACCAGCAACTATGAATTGTTGTATTAAACCTGCCACCTCCCCCTAAAGCCCTCAAGCAAACAAAAATCTGACGGAAGCTGCTGATTTTTTCTTGGCTCAAGCCCCAATCTGTTTGTCAGGTTCCAGATGCATTTTACAGTGGTTGAGGGTTTTTTTTGTTGTTGCTGGATGACTTCAGCAAGCCAAATGTTGAAGAAGAGCAGATCTGAAAGTGAAAACATTTCTCCAATAAACCTCAGGTTTCTACTGAAAATTGTCAGGGAGTTTTCAACCAGGATTAAACGACAATTATACGGGATCTATTTTAACTGAGAATTAAAGAGTGTGCTGAATAGAAATGTTGTTGTGTTCTGTTTGAACACCCACAACCCGAAGAACATCCTTTATCTTGAAACACACATTAGTTTCACCTTATATTATTCCTTCAGAAGCACTGCTCCGTTACAGAGAGGCTTTGGCGCCGCGTGCTATCTGCCAGTCGATCTTCCTTGGCTAAGCCTTTCACTGTACCTAGACAGCTGCTATTTTAAAATCTTAAAATGATAGGAAAAACAAAACATTCTGAGAACGAGCAGGGCTCTCTACATGAACGCTGCCTTTCCAACCCGCTCAGCATTCAGCTCAGCTTCCAAATGACCCTGCTCGGCAACAATGTTCTGTATATTCCCACAATTAAACAACATTTGAACTTGTGTTAATAGCAATAGAACAATTATCTGAAACTGCCATCCACTGAGTAAGCAAGCTGTATCATCAAGAGTCAATCTCGGTGCAAATAAAGCCTTACCCTTGCAAGGGAAAGGGAGTGGAATCTTCAATATATGGAGTAAAGATTCTTTACTAGTGGCACCATAAAATCAGCACACGAACAATATACTGAATGTCAGAAGCAAGTATCTATTGGAATTCAGGCAGCTTTTGGTTTCTTAATTGTAAACCTTACTGTTTCCACTGAAAAAAAAAAAATATAAATCTTTAGTATTCTGAGACTGTAAAAGGCATTTTTCTGGTCCTGGTGTCAAAAGTATTCTTATAATGTTAGAGCTTTGTGTGGGAAGTGCTGAAGTAGCACAACAGACTAACAGGGGGCAGCAGGGGGAGCAACGGAAGGCTTTTAAGGGCCTGGATCTATTCTTACAGCTTAATGAAAGAGACGTTCATTATATTTCTGGAAAATTTAGAATTAAATTAGTAGGGGGTTTACTTAATAGGAAATTTCCCCTGGCAGTTTCTCCTTTGTTTCTCACTGAACAGATATATTCCATACTTATGGCAGTGGCAAAAAGAAACGCTTTCCTGTGGGAAGAAAAAAAAGAAAAGCAAGAGAAGCTTCCCTTCTCCTGGGTTTTTCCCATTTTTCCCCATCTCCTCTGTGCCAACGACAAGAAAACTGTTTTCCTCTTGAAAAAGGAGGAGCAGACCCGAGTCAGAACCTGGGGCCTGGAAAAGGACCATGGTTTGACCAAATTGCCAAAGCTGTCGTCAGCATGAATCTGTTCCTGAAACACTAAAAAAGAACGTTGGAAAACTTTTGTTCAGAGCTTTTGAACTAGGAAAGTTGTGCTAGGGGAGAGCCCCTGCAGCTCCTTCCAGATGGAAGAGCGGGAGTGGGTTTCGGAGGAGCCTGTTCCTCGTTCACATGGCATCATTTACCCAGCCAGGGTGCCTGCCTCTGGCACAGCACAGGAGGGGCTTTTCTTATTACATTTCTCACCTTTTCTTCTAATAAAGCTCATTGTTCATTCCCAGCTGAATGAAGACATAATAAAAATGATGGCAGGAAATTGAAGGCTAGCTGGGGTTAAGAGAGACAATAACAAAACTGCTTTTACAGGGTAATCTACAATCCTCTGGTAGCTCCAGCTAAAGAGGGCTTGGAAACCATCAAGAGAATTAAAAATATTGAGATCAGCTAAAACATTCTTCTCCTTTGCACATCAAAGAGGGTACCCACAGGGACGGATTTGCTGCTATAGAGTAATTTCCACTACTTTTTATTATAAAAATGAAAGCGTTTGGTGCTTCTCCCCCCTTCCTTGAGCATGGATCCCCTGTACAGGGGAAATTACCTTTCTGTGCTCCCTAGAAAAATCACCACCTAATGCAAAGAGCGACGCCAGTTTAAACACGGGGGCTCTGCCTGCTCACGGGGGGAACAAGTCTGCTGTCCAGAGCAGTGACACAGAGCTGAGAGATGATGGGTGAAAAGAGGGAAGGGCGAATCCACCTCCGAAAACAGCTGACAAGTCTTAAATGTGCAGTGTCCAGCAGCTCAGGTTGGCCCAGGGCTAACCCAGTGTTCTTCAGCTGGGTCCAAGCCACCCAGTTACCCACCAGTGGGTCTGCAGGCTGTGCTGGCAGCAAAGGCAGCAATGCATCATGTGCCACATCACCAGGCACAGGGAGGTATTTTCAAAGAAATATAGGGTTAAATCCAAGGAAAATCTGCCCCAAGTGCTGAAGTGGGGTATTTGGGTGTGACGGAGCATGAAAAGCATCACAAAATCCACCAGCAGGCTGGGCTGAGTGCCTGGTTCATACTCGAGCTTGGAAGAAACCTTTTAGGGGTTCTGCTGAAACTCCCTGAAAGCCAGGCAGGAAAATCTGCACACGCAGGATTTCAACAGGTCTGTGAGAATGATCCGGGGCCTGTCCCTATGCTTGGAATAGAAGCTGTATTAATACACTGGATAAAATTCAATACAACTCCCCCCTAAGCAAACCCTTCCCTCCTTGCTCCAAACCAGCCACCATCACTCTTTTGGACTTTTCCTCGCTGAAAACACGTTTTTTCAGCAAAGTCTTGTTGAAAACCAGGCTTTGTTCCAGGGAACAGTTCATTCCCTGGCCCATCCCTGAGAGAAGTGGGGTGCAGGGCACCTATTTCTGCAGAATTCCTCCGAATCCTGTGTCAGGAAGCTGGCTGGAAGCGCTCAGCTTGGCTGCTCTCCATCAGCCCTTCCCGAATACATGACTTCACCCTCTTGTTTTCTCCTCTTCTTTCCTGTCCTGCTTCTCATCTCCTGCATTCTGGATCTGGTGATCCATCAGCCGCGGGGCCGGCCCCGCTGATGGGCTCCGGCACGGCCCGGGCGGCAGGACGCCAGCCAGATGTTGCTGCTGGGATGCAGGAACCCGTGTGTGACTCGGCAGGCCCAAAATGAATCCTGCAGGCACGTACGTTGCCCATATAAAAGAAGAGCTGAACGCCAGTGCCGTGCACTGATACAAAACAGACAGCCCCTGTGTATTCATTGGAATTCAGGCTCATAAACATATTGCCTCCGCACGGCGCAGCTACCCCGATTCCCTGCGTATCTCTACCCCTGCACACAGCTAAAATTGGCTTAAAAACAGAGCTGTAAGGCCCAGGACCGGCAGCACATGGGCTGTAGAGAGACCGCTGCTGCCTGCTCCATGCCGAGCCAGCACTCACATCTCCTCCTCAGCCCATCCAGCCCCAACGTGGCTGCGCTGTGGTGCATTGTGAGGGGAAAAGTGGGTTCATGTGTGGACTGAGCGGGGCTGAAGTCTGCCCTGTGCAGCCTTCCCATCTCATGTGGTGACCAAAACTGCTAAAACTTGGTCTCAAAGCATCCAGGTGGGGCTTAGGAACCTTCAGCTACGCTCCTCAGACCTGGTGTAGAAGTAGCAGGGTAGGTCCTGCTCGACAGGCCCATGAATAAAAGCCTCATTCCTCTTAATGTCTGGCCCATACTGGTTCAAGGCAGTTTTGCCATGTCAAGGGGTGAAGAAGGAATAAGGCTGGACTTGTGGTAGGCTCTTTGGTCTTTTGGATATGCTCATGCTGCCTCCAAGGCCAAGCATCTCTGCCAGTGAAACATCTCAGTTTGCTTCAGAGCAAAGAGAAAATCCCTCTTTGAGCCAGGAGAGAGCCCAACCAGAATTGCACCTTTCAGGGCCGTGTTCACCCTGCAAAGCCCCTTGAGAAAGCATGGAGGGGGCAGGTGGACACCTCAATGCACCTGGGTTCCTCTCAGCCCTTGGAGAAGATATCACCAAGCTCTGTTTCTTTCCTGAGTCCTTCTGCTCTCCCCCTTTTAGCCATCCTCCCCCTCCACCCCACGCACGCAGAGCACTGCCGCCACTTCTGTTTTACTGTCCCCAGAGACAGCTCTGCACCAGTTCTGCAGCCATCGCGGGCGGAGACGCTAATTAAATTGTTCGAAAATCCAATAAAAATGCTTTATGAGAGTGTCTGTCATTGACAAAGGTTTAGGGAAGAAAACTAGGCTCCTCCAAAAGCAAAAGAAAAAAAGTCCTTCCTCCCTCATTAGACCCTTGATGTCTTTCATTGTAAGCAGTTTCTGGGTGCTGCAAATTGCAACCGGTCCAGTGGGACCAGTTTCCCAGTGCAGAGCTGGTGGAGAGGGCAGGGGACCTTTTGGGCGAGTGCTCGAGTGCTGTCCCCTCTCCTCACTCTGAATGACACCACCGTCTCAGGCACAAACTGGGACAGACACACCAGACCAGTTTATAGATTGTCTCATTCCCCAGCCAGCGCCAGAGTATCAGTAATGCAACCAATTAAGAGGATTAAAAGCTGTATTTTTTTCTTTTTTTTTTTTTTATGACAGCAACGCTGCCAGGTCCTGTGGCTGTGATCAAGGTCCCCACACTGTCCTTGTCCCAGATGACTCAGGGATTGATTCACAAAGGGGATTATCACTCCACAGGGCTCTCAGCGAGGTATGCGGCACAATGGAAAAGGCCAAGGTCTCCTGCAGGTGTTCACAGCCACAGGGGGGGTTAAGTTCCACCTCGTTTTCTGTACCTCAAAAGATGTGCAATTGTTTACACAAAATGGAAAATCATCTCTGATGAGGTTCATCAGCACCACGTGCTCAGGCTCTGGACCTTGGCATTTGCTAAAAACACTTGCAAATGAAATTC